>VZRV01007336.1:1950683-2201435 GCA_013398115.1 Falcunculus frontatus
GGCCGGGCCGGGCGGGGCGGCCGCGGGCGGCGGCGGCGCTCGCCCTGGGCACGGAGCTCCGGGCTGGGCTTAAAGGGGCCGCGGGTCAGCGCCCTGGGCGGCGGTGATCTCCCCGTGCGGCCGGAGGACGGGTGCTCCCCGCACGCCGCGCTGTGCGGAGCGGGCATCCAGGGTGCGCCCGCATAGCAGCACCCAGCCCGGTCCGCGTGAAAGGCTGACGCTGGAGCGCGGGCTCTGCGGGGCACGGAGAGTTGTGTGCCCGGCAGGCCGAGCAGCCCTCCCGCCAGCGCGGCGCTGGGCTCTACCGCGGTAGGCACAGAGCTCCCCTCGCGCATCGAACAGGCCCTGTGGCACACAAAATACACCTAAGAGAGAAATTGTGCCCAACCTGCACCGTGGTGCGACGACCAGGGCCACAGCACAGCCCTTGCCCTACGGAGCTGTGAAACACCTGCACACAGCTGCCCGCCTACAGGGCCTGACACGAGATCTCACACGCACCTCGCCACACCACACAGCGACCTGCAGGCACTCCCGAGCACAACTGCACAGAGAAAGCAATCACCCCAACACAGTGACAGCCCGTACCCTTCAAGACGTGGTAGAGCAAAGCCACACAACCTGCACAAGGGGATGTGAGGCTCTGCAGCGCTCCCCAAACACCTGCTGTTCTGCAAAGTACACTTTTCTGTACCGTTTGGTAACCAGGTAGTGCTCCCTGCATCTTACCTACCACTAGACCATACAACACAGTGCAAATACTCAACACCATTACAGTCATAGCAGATCAATCTACACACAGAGATGTGTATTACTGAAAATCCCTGCAAAGCAAAGGCAGTATAAAAATACCTCTAAACCACAGCATGACATCACACAGCCCAAGGGGACTATCGCTGCAGTAAAACTGCCCCACCAATTCACATTAGCATTCACATAGGCAGTCCAAGCCGTGTGCTATGTGACATAACCAAATGACAGTACCAGAGATGTTGCAGTGGAAGTGGGCGAGACCAGCGTAGCTGAAGGGTAAAGTGAATAGAGAAGTTTTGGGATGAGATGAGGACAGAGCCACATAAACTCCAGCAAGTGGAAAGTTCATCCTGGTTCCTTAGGAACAGGCACAAGTGGCGTGTGGGATTGATGCAGGTGGTAAACAACTTCTTGCCTTTTCAAATCCAGAAGTGTCTGCCACCAGCCTGCAGCGTTTCAGAGCAAATCACAGGGAAATAACCTATTAAGCCTTAAATAGATCTGCTTTCCCTGGGTGTGTGCATGTGTTTGCATGTGCAAGTGAACAAATGTGCATCCCATATGCTTTGAGCCATGGAAAAATTACTTTCTTTTTCTCTCCAGGAGCAAAGAAGCAATACAAAGGAACAGGAATGTCCTATTTCTTCAGAAAACACTGTGGGTAAGGTAGCACAGCTTGCAGGCCAGAAACACCTCCAGAGCAGCTAGGACAGTGCTGTGGGCAGCTGAAAGGTTCCCTGGAGTCAGCCCGTGTGGCCATTTCAGACACAACACTGTGTCCCTGCCAGCTCAGCTCCAAGCCAGCTCTCTGCTGGCTCCCAATAGCAGAGCAGAGCTCGATGGTTTCTTGTGGATCAGCACCACTGTAAAGCATTCATCATGCTAAATGGGCATTCCTGCCAACTGCTGGAAGGACCAGCAAGTCAGATAGGCTACAAAAGTGATTCACATGAAAAATAATCGAGGAGGAGGAAAAGGGAAGCTTTGGTATAACTCCTAGCAAGTTCTGAAAGCTGGGTTTGTAAGGAGGAAGTAACAGGGGTACCTGGGGTAGGGAGCAATAGCTCCTCACAGCTTTCTTTGCTCTTGAGAAATGCTAAGGGGGAGCAGTCTCACACAGCAACCTCAGAGCTGAATCAGCAGGAGCAGGAGGCAAGAGGAGTTTGGGGCATTCCTCTAGTTCATCTTCTGACGTGCTGGTGGGAAGCCTGGGTCCCCGTGCTTGTATGGTTTTGGTTACTTAGGTTAATAACTGACTGTGAATGTAAAGGCTTCTCTTTCTCTCTCCCTTTCTCCCTCTCTGTTTATAAGCAAGTCTGACACACTGAGGAAAAAATGTGGTATGATTTTCTTTTTTCTCAAGTTCTGAAAAGTGCAAGTGATATGCACTGTAACAGGAGTTGGATAGAGCTTGTTGACAGAGAAAGTGTGTTGTGTTAGACCAACTGATATGTCTGAAGAAAACTAAACCAATTTTTTTCCGATACCATACCTGAAGCATAAGGAGCAGGTTTCAGTGTCTATGTACTGTAAGGACCTATAGCTGTTCTGGAAAGAAAGGAAATAAAAGGTTGTCTTTACATGTGGGTGCTTTGTGTCTTACAGAAACTGAGATTGTATTTAATTATCACACATCAACAAGGGGGAGTGAGGAAAGGTTGCAGAGGAATCACCAGTGTGTTTACTGTCTGCCAGTGTTTGTTTGAAAGTTATCCATGGTGTTGCTAATAAGACATTATTGTGTTCAGGGTGAATTACACACTTGTTTATGCTGAAACAGTCTGAAAGTCTTTGAAGCCATCTGGTAACAATTAACACCTACATATCAAGGTTTTACCTGTAACTATCCCTGGGACTTCAGTCTGCGCAACTTTCTGAAAAGAAATCCTTTCTTCTATCAGAGTTGGCAATGAGGTTTTGGGTTTTTTTTCTAAGGGACAGGGAGCACTTTTCCAAAAGTGGGTTCCTCCTATGCAGGTAACAGTGTGACAAGAAAAGCTGTCAAATTGGCACAGCTAAGAAGCCAGGTATGGGAGGACCATGAGGGTTGAATTGGAATTCAAAGAAAACACTTCTTAAGAAACTACACGGTGAGTTGCACGAGGGTAAAAGAGAGATGAGGGTAATTTTTACTTATCAGATCTCTACATCGTTTGCTTCTGAATGGGATCATCAGGAATTATGACCAAAAAATACTTTCCTGAAAATAAAACCTTATGAACCTCTGTGAGCTGAAGGCTTCCAAATCCCAAAGCAGCTGCAAAGTCACATACACCTCTTCTTGCTGGGCACACAAAACCTCTAAGAACCAGGTCATCAATATCTCATCCTTATGTCTAATTTAAACTTACTCAGAGTAAAATACAGCAACTTTTAAAACTGACTAATAATGAGGTCTTGTTTTTACTATACTTTTGTGCATTTAAGAGGAGCTGCCTGCTTGGTTCTGTGACAGAAATCTAAACCATATTTCATTTGAAGTAGATCATCATCCAGCTAATGCTGTAAGCAGCATAAACTGGCTTTGCCCCCCAGAGGAGGACTTCTGCTCCCTCCTGGCCCCAGCTGTTTGTTCCCATCCATTCCCTTTTGTGTGCCAGCACACACAGTTGTAGGTCTGTGCAGTGAGATGCTGTGGAAATTAATTTTTTTGCCAGATTAGCTTTCAGCCAGATCAGTTCTGCAGAAACCAGAAAATCAGGAGAAATCAGAACTCAGTTGTATAATGGGGTTTAAAGCCTTTGCTGGCCCGAGGGAGAACATGGCACAGCAAGACAGCAGCCTTTTTCTTTTGATTTATATCAGATTACAGTACTTTGCAGGCAGCCTGGTTATGAGTTTCAGACACAAATACATATCCGTGAGATAATATTCATAACATTCAGGCATCAGTTTCGTGAGAGGGGATGAGCAGATTTAACAACTCATTGTCACTGAGCATTACTACTCTTGCCTTCCTCCCTTTTCCATCATCCTTTCCCACCTGATGCTTCTTGGATATCTCCATGAGCCATTTCAGTGCGTCAGTGTGGTAGAAAACCAACAGTGGAAAAAGAAAAACATTATTTTCTGCTTTGTTGGCAAGCAAAGGCCACGCAGAGAAGGTTCTGACACGTCCCACAGCATGCTAAAGGACAAGGGCAGGGCCCAACAGCTGGGAGCAGGAAGGGGAGTGGACAAGACCTCCACTTTCATCAACCACAGTAAGTTCTTTTCCCAAATGACCACCTTAGCTAATCTATTGCACTTAACATGTGAGTTTGTCCTATAACTGAGTGCTCTGACGTCCCCTCTGGCTCCTCTCCACACAGGCTGTGGGCTGTCAGATCTGTACACTCAGTTCCTGAGCACTGAATGGGAAACTCTACAGCCACCACACAAGGTGCTGACCAGGTAGTTTTGCTGCTAACAAGACAACACAAGTGTTGACCTTTAGTTTTTGGCTCTGAGCAGTGTTTCCTTCCTACACCATCACCCATTAGGCATTTAACAAATTGACATCAGTAGCCAGGGTTGCCAAAGAAGATGCTCCTAGAGCACTATTGGCTCAGCCTCTTTTCTGCCATTAATAAACCATGTAAGAGGAATACAATCAATCAGAGTTCAGGAACTTGACAAAGTCCTAAAAGAGCCTTAAGATGTTATTACTGCAGGTATGTTTTGTTCTGGGGTTTCAGAGACTGGAATGGATTTGGAGATAAAGTCGTACCAGATGAAAAGAAAATAAAAAAACTTTATCATTTAAATCAGTCTCATAATCCCTGGAGATCTAGTTTGTGATTTTTCAAACTTTTTTCTGGTAACACAGTAGAATATATTTGTGTGCTACTTAATGAATGTTGTTACCAGTAAACCCTTCAATTACTAAAGGCAAAAAGGGTCATAATTTCTGCTGTTTATATTTTGCATTTCTCCCAACTTGGATAATGAAAATCAATAAAACCACTTTCACTGCCAAGTCTCAGTGGTACAATGCTGGTGAATAAAGGGAAAGCAAACTAACAAATATTCTTGGAAATTGCAGTAGAATTTTTAAAAATACAGTATAAAAAATCTGTTTACAATCTGTATAAAATCAGGTTCTTGCAAAAGTTTAATTTGAACCTAATTTAAAGTTGAAATAATAAATAAAGAAATAGTGAGACTTGCAAAGCAAGATGATTCTCGGTTTCCATTCATGATGCCACCCCTAGTTCACCTTGGATTTTCTTTCTGCTCATATAACTATATTGATTTAGCTCAGGAAATACATTTTTTTAATATCTATGCTCTATAAGGATCTGAAAGAATAGTGTGCTTGAATATCCAGTACTATACCCCCTGTAATATCAAAATAAAAGTCTGGAACCAGATGGGAAAAATCCACTGTCAGTTAGTTTAGGCAGGCTTCAGATGAGAAAGGATCCCTGCTCCCTGCTGGCACTCCAGGACAGGCACGGGAGAGCTGGCCGAGCCCTCTCCAGAGCTGGGCAGCCAGCCCGGCTGCACCAACCCCTGCTGGAAGAACCTGGCCTTCCTTCAGCTCCCACTGGCATCAGGGATAGCTGGCAGTGGATGCACGCCTGCAAAGGAAAAGGCTGAGTGCAGAAGAGCTGAACACTGAGGGCCAAACTCCACCCCACAGTGTGGAAAGGAATGTTTTGCTCATCGGATAATGATTTGTTTACAGTTAATTAAGCATAAGAGCTGTTGATAAGAAGCTCTGTTTACAATGTGGGCAGGAGATGGATCTGTCTAAATAGGTCCAAAGGATATTAACATTCTTTAAAGTTTGGCAGGTGTAGAAATTAGTCCCTCAAAATAACCAAAGGTATGTTCAGAGAAATCCAGAGGGGAAGGAAAATCTTAATAAAGCCCTAGGGGAGATTTATGTATGAAAGTTATATATTTAAAGACTTCTTTAAAATGGTTCCTAGCCACAAAGTTACGTAAACACCTTTGTGATACAATCTCTAGGACATATAGAAACAGAGAGAAAGAAAAGCCTTTTGAAGCTAGCTTAAAAGCACAATCCTAGATTTCTTTTTTATTTGTGTTCACATATCTCAAAAGAATCTTACTCACTGTTTTCACTTTGACAACTACATTCTGCTTCGCTCCAATCTCCACCTCATTTTGCATAAAGGGTGATTGTGTGGTTCATGACCAACAAACACTAAGGTCCCATTTATCACTTCATCAGAGTGTCATTCTTGCTCTATGATGTATCTTGTCCAGGATCAACATGATGTTTCTCCAGGACATCCAAGAAGGACCAAAGTCCTCTTCTGCTCTGCAACAGCACAGAAAGACACAGCACTTTGTGGAAGACATGTTTTGTGATAGGGAATGTTATTGGGCAGTGAGATGGTAGAGAGCATGCCTAGCTCTGGACTCTCCCTGATTCTCCACAGTCAGTTAAACCACAGAGTAGAGGTTTATTAACTCTGTGATAATATCAGCTGTATACAATCACCTGAGATTTGGTCTGAGCCACCCCTCCATGACAATCTTGTTCATCTGCAGGTAGCTCAGTGTACAAATAGGGTATATGGTGAATGCAGGGTATATGGTATATGCAGGAGCTCATAGGCTGCCCTGAAAATCCCTCACGCTTAACTTTTTCTCACAGGGATTTGTGGCCAAAAATCTTTAGCAGTTGCACATGAGGAATTCTCCTCTTGAGCTAGAGAAGAAAATGAAGGTTCAGCCCTTTACTACAGCACTTATCAAGGAGATTCAGGTTAAGATCCTGGGGTCTGCCAAATTAGTTCTGATACAGAACATCTTGTGTTTAATATGTGTTTTAGAGCCCATGTCCATGGGATGCTCTCATGTCCCATGACAGCTTTATAGTGATTTGCTCTCCTGACCACGAGGCTGGACACTGTTATCCTTTCTTAGGAGAGTGCTGCTCACTTCCCAGGGTGGTTTGGAACTGCTGCACAGCAGAGATGCATTTGCTTACTGATCTGAGCAAGGGGATGTTACACAGCTCTCTGTTCTTCCCACCCTAAGGCTACTCCTGTAGCAATGCAATTTATTCATCTCTCCTTACTCAAAGCTGTGCCTAAAGGCAAAATATGGCCTTTGATTATCCAAGAGAAAAAAGTGAGCTTTCAAGGGCCACCACTGGCTTCTATTTAATAGTATGTAATTTCTAGATTTGTTTACTTCTAGCTTTTAACACTAATTTCTTTTACTTTGGGTTTCATTCGGTTTTTTTGGTTTTGTTTGGGTTTTTTTCAGCCATTGTTTGTGACTGCTAATGGCGACATCTATATTTGCCGTAATCTGGCCAGTATCTATAATTTTAATTAATATATGTGATTTTTAAATGTCTATTTCAGCACAAAACCCATGAGAAGACCATTTACATCACAGCTAAAGGTGCAAGCTTTTAAAAAAATTCTCATCAATTCTCTGTTTTCTGTTTACTTTCTCTTGCCTTTTCCCTTTCAGGCTATTTTACACTGTCCAGTCATATGAGCTACAGATGCTACAAGTTTTTACCCATTCATTCCCCAAAGCTGAAGGATTTTCTCTAAACATGGAAGACCTGTGGGCTCCCAGGCCAGATCAGCCTTGGGGGAACTCAAAGAAAGAGGAAGTTTTGGTCTCTGAGATCACAAATCAATCTCTCTAGCAACACAGCAGGGAGGAGAGAGGACTCAGTGGAAAGAGATGCTGTGCCTATTGCCAGCTGCATTACCTTCAGCTGCGGAGGGAGGAGGGTGTATAAGTGTCTGTTTCCCTCCCCTGACCACAAAGGAATTATTTAAAATGCATGCCAGAAGGAGGATTAGAGCAGAGCCCTCCCTCCTTTCCTTTGTTCAGGAGGAGCAAGGGAGCATAGCCCTTGGCTACTGGAGTCTGGGCTCTCCTAGTACTCACAGCCTACTTCTCTTTGCTTTCCTCTTGTATTTTGCCATCACTGTTGAAAAGGATTGCTTGATATTCCAAGAATGTCACTGTGCTTTGCAGGAGTATCAGTCTCCAGCCTGCTCCATAAATTGTGCTCTACTTATGTAGACTGTGCCTACAAAACTATCTGGGTCAGGCATACACGGCAGCCTGCCCTTCCTTTAATGTTTCACCACAGACAGTCCCTCACATGATCCTTTTTCCAGATGGCCCCTAATCCTTGAACATATCCAAAATCCTTCAGCTATGATTTCTTGATCTCTTCAACAACAGATATTTTTCTTTAGTGTATACAGTACATAGTGTGCTTTCTGCTTCTACAGCACTTTGCAGTATTTCCCAACAGCATTTCAAAATCTTCATTCTTTTCCATTGTATTCCAGCTTTCACACCTAAGGCAACAGCTGAACACCAGTGAGCCAAGCCAATGGCTATCAGCCTGACTTATGGTAACTGATACACACCTTTCCTTCCAAGAAGCAATTCATTTATGCAGATGTTTTCTCCAGCTGTTTCTGGAATAATCACAAATTCATTGAGGGGAAAATCTAAACAACAGCAATGTTCTCTCTCTCTCTACCTCATGATCAGTTTCTGCTGATGAAACTTGAGCTTCCCATTTGCCATTTTTCTCCCTGTCCCTCTGGGGTTTTTTAGCCCAGTGCAGCATATCTACAACCTGAGCACTCCCAATCCCTCCATTACCAGGTATGGAAAGAGTGGCCTCCATGCATCAGCAGGGGTTTGAGCTGCCTCTGGAGTGTGTGAAACTGCTTCCTGTGGCTCCAGCTGGGCTTTGGTAACCAGCACGGACATGCCTTTGTGACTGCAGTGCAGTGCTCTCCTTGGAACTCCTGGGGGCCCCAGTGGAGGCAGCAGCCTTTTATGAGTAGGACGAGTAATAAAGCAAATACTTCTGAGACAGTTGGTACTCTCAGGACTGGGTTTGGATAGAATATAGCCAGTAGACAGAAGAAAGCTTTTCCAGCCATTATACTCAGCATTTTGTATGACAGATTAATCTTCCTATTAAAAAAAAAATCCTATCAATAGTTAAACTTGCTCTTATTTTCTCTAGGGTTAGCATTTGGCCCTGCATATTTACAACTACTCAGCATTCTGGCTGCAGAGTGTATTTTGTTGCTATTTGTGTGGTATCCAATATCCTGTCTTTTGTATTCTCACCTCCTTCCCCTTTCTTTCCAAGAAGCCAAATAACATATTATCCTAACAAGCGTATAATTATTTAGTTATTGCACAGTTTTATGATTGCATTGTTGGTAATTGCTCAATATTGCAAGTGATTTATTAGTAATTGCAGAGTCTTTCAGATCTGTCTTCAGTAGGAGAACAAATAGCACCTCGCATCAACAGACATCAAAGTCTTCAGGAGAGATTTTTCTTTAATGATCTTTTTAAAAACTATCTTTCCTACTGCAGCCCTGAGGGCCAAAGTTTCTTTCTCTCTTTACACAATAACTCGAAGTTTCACTCCTGCCCTGCAGAGGAAAAATACATTACATCAGTCTTTGAATAGAATTTTGTTCTGTAGTCCAGCTATCGCCTTCTTGTAGTTTCATCTGCACCTAATAGGATTTTACTGTGGTGACATATATTCAGACTGTGTAACTCCTCAGCCACTCAAATTCTTCTTAGAGCTTTTCAACAATAATTAAACTGCAAGTGGTTTTCAGATATTTCTGCCATTTAGGCCTTCCCACATTGACTTCAGTGGGGATTCACAGGCGGAATAGATGAGAATTCAACTTCCCTCTCATTAATATATGCCTTCTGGTCACAGCTTGCCAACTTTTGTGTAAAGCCCTCCATCATTTTATCACACTCTTCCTCCTAAGGGTTTTCTCAGCTTTCTACCAGCTACAGCAAGAAACTCAGGCCACCTAAACTTGTCTGTGTGGCAAATAGGAGGAGATTTTCCAGCTCCTCTCAGTGTGCCCAGAGCTGTGCCCCTAGTTTTCCTCTGCCTGCCACTTACTGCTGCAACTTCCCCTGCCACTGGTGCCCTCTGGGAGCCCGGCCCTGACTGCACCCTAGGAGCACAGAGGCAGCAGGCAAGACAAACTCTCTCCTCGCCTCAACAGTCCTCATGCAGCCTCTCCTTGGTTACACCCACCCTAACTCCACCTCCACGGTCCCAAGGCTTTCAGGATGAGCTGGCAGCTAGTACAGACTAGGCTGAAGAGGCCACTCGAATGAGGCTCATCCCTGAATAGCCATTCCCGTGCTTTATGGAAGATGCGAGGAGTGGAGGGACACCATGCAGTGTCCCATTGGCACAGGTTACACTGTGCTTAACAGGAGTGCGATGCAAAGGGCTTGATTTAAACCGGTAGCCCAGACTCTTGGCAATGCCAAGAAGAATGTTGTTTTGATCCGGAGAGAAGAAAGGAACCCCTCACAGATGGCTGCACAGCAGTACTGGGTATTTCCTGATCAACAAGTGTGAGTGGCTTCAGAGAAGCAGGTAAGCACAGGGATGGACAAAAGATAATAAATAAATAGATGCAAGACATAAACTTCTGCTGACAGCTTTCTCCCGTGTCCCAGCAACAAACTGATCTTTTCTGTGCTAGGGAAGAAAATTGTTTCCTATTGAAATCACTGGCTTCAAAGGAAAACCGTGTTTGTCATGGACTCTTCCAAAATGTCTTTGCAGAGGTTCCCACGCTGCTGACTCACCACATGTCTGCTGGGGACAAAGCTGCCCCAAGTCAGCTTCGGTGAGGCTTGATGCAGCCAGCTTGGGTGCTGTACATAACAGAGGAGGCAATGCACCAAACCCAGACACCTGTGAAGAGAAGTACAAAAAAGGAAAAGAAACCAGAACAACAGTACTCCACAAAGCAAACCTACTGTCCGTCTTATTAAATGTTACATTTGGGGCAAACAAGATTTTACCTTTGCTATCATTTAATAGGATGAAAAAGAGGAATCTGAAATTTGGGGGTAAAGTGCAAGTAATATTCTTCTTAGCTACATGCAAAGCCAAAGGGGTTTTTCAGAAAACAAAGATTGTACCTGTATAGACAACATCAAGTATTTACCAAGTGCTGGATCTGTCTACAAAATAAAAAAAAACAACTCCTATGCTTCTAGTTACTGCAAAGATAATGCCAGAGGCCATAATATTGATATTTAAAGTAAATTATAAATAATATTTTTCAGCTATATTTTTTCCCCCAACATGTTTAGACACATTGCAGAGATCAATAAGGATCAAAAATAAAATCTTATACATGATTTAGATTCATTATATTTAAGCAGTAATTAAGGACATGGCAATTTAAGCAAATCTTGTTTAATGTTATCCATTAACACCATGCTCCTTGGTTTCTCTTCTTTAATCTCACATGGAAGAGGTCTGATTTTCAGGAACCTCAAAGCCAGCTACCCCCACCAAACTTTGGGAAGCACAAATGCACATCTGCAGCTTCCCAAAGTGGGGTTTGGATTTATTTGAGGCTTGAAAATCTCAATGATTTCTCCTGTGATGAGCACATTACCCTGAAACACTCTGCAGTTAAACCCTACACACACTATCCTCTGTGCACATATTGACAAACACAGAGGGGAAGTTTCGTGTTGGCATTAAGAACAGCTTCTCACCCCTCCAGAACTCATATTAAATGGATGGCAAAATGCTCTTTCTGCCCTCTGCTAGGCTTTGGGATTGAAATACACCCACTAATTCCATAAGGAAAAAGGCAAACAAACAAACAAACACATGCCGATTTCTTTTGCTTGCTGTTTTAACAACTCATTCGTATTTTTAAAAATAGATTATGATCTGGTCATACTAATTTTGTTTGTATTTGGATTCATCATTAAATAACTTTGAACACTGAATAATCATTAATAATACTATGAAATAATGTTATTGGTGGTTTTAGATTCTTTCCAATTAATACAACAAAGCGTGGAAATTCTTATTTTTTACTGTAACTGGCCCATGAAATCTTTTGCTCCTTCTTCATGTTTTCTATAGCATGGATTTTTCATTATAATGTTAGCAGTTTGTTTTTCATCTATTTCCACAGTTTCCTGCAGCAGTTACAATTTTGGCCCTGAAGTTAATGTTATGGTCACATGAAAATCTGTGCCTGCAACATCTGGGTGCTTCCTGCTCAGCAGAAGGATTAGGGCTTTTACAAGGTGCTGTAGAACCTAAGAATGATTTGGGGAGATGTTTTGATGCTGTTTTGCAGTAGCTCCAAGGGAAGGCATCCCAACGCTGTCGGAGCCCACAGCAAAGGCTGCCATGTGCCCAAGAGCTGACACAGTCTTTGCAACACACCGCTGCTACTCAGCGCCTCTGCATTCCGGCTTTGAATGAAGGCTGCTTCTTCGGCAGCAAAATCACCTCCTTATCACTCTGCTCCTCATTTTGTTTTCCCAGTCCATGAAGGCACAAAGTATGAGATGGGCTCTGGGACACAGGCGGGCCAGACTTGAGGCAGTACCGCCTGCACCGTCCGGATCCGCAGCACGCAGCCACAAAGGTTCCATCCCACGTAGACAGTGGGGAAGGTGCCTGGCTGCCAACACCCTCTGCTGTCTCCTCAGCTGCGCTGAATTCACGCAGCCTCCCAGCTCCCAGCCTGCCTCGGCAAGGCTTGTAATTAGAAACATCTTTTAGCTTCAAAACTGAATCCTGCAGGGTGGAAACCACTGGCAGAGACAAACAGAGACAGACCCTCTGTTGCCATTTCGAGAGTCAGGAACACCCTCCAGCCAAGAGCGAGCTTCTCCGGCAGCCTCCAGCCAGCTGCAGGGCTCAGGTAATGATTTGCATTCCTGTGAGCGCGGCAAGGACAGGAGTTAAGGAGCGGAGACACGACTGAGGCTTTCTGCTTTCTCCCCCACAGGACTTTAAGGAGGCTGAACTTGGTTTTGTTTGAACTTTTTCAAGCTGACAGCGAGAGATCAGCTTTGGAGAGCCCCAAAGCGTGGAAAATTCCAGCTCTGTTGTTTGCAGTTTTATTCAAGTTCAGGCTGTTTGGGAGCACTGGATTCTTTTTTCACTAAAAATTTTGCAACTTCAGTTACAACAGCTGTTACCAGGCAACCGACATAAATGGGAACACTTTCAGCCAATGAAACAGACAGTTTATTCGAGTTGCTTGGTGCCCAAATACCATAATCATGAGAACAGCATTAAATAGATAAAGAAAACAGTGCAGGAGAGGCAAGGAGTCAGAGTGAGGAATGGGTAAAAAAAAAAAAAAGCAAACCTGGCTGCAAGAGGGATACGAGGGAGGAACCCAGAATCTCATGTGTAACATAGCAAGAATAGGAAGGGCTGGAGACCTGTAAAGGAGCTAAAAACCTTGTCAAGGAATGACAGCCTGAGGAAGCTGCTGAGCCAAGCTATGTATGGCACCCTGGTGCAATGGTCCTTTGTCCCAGCTTTCTCTGCTTTTCCATTGATTATCTGAGATAGCAGCACCACAAATGTGCCCAGCTTTGCTATGAGAAAAGCCATCTTGAGCATATGACAGGGGCAATGGATATTAGAGCTGGAGCCTTGCCCTGCTGTCACAACCCATGTGGTACATAATGCCCATTACCTGATGCTGAAGCAGCAGCAACACTGAAGAGCCTCTCTCTCAGCCCTTTTCCTCAGAACTGGGATCTCATGTTGCCTGGTAGCTGTGGTGAGAATGGTGTGATGGGAGAAATGCTTAGGGTTGCAGCTGTGGGACAGACATATCAGGGAGAGATACAATTTAGTATTTGAGGAGACCATTACTTGGACAGTGTGCCATGCTTTGGATGCCCACACTTCAAAGTGGCTGTTGCAAACTGTAGAGGCTTTGGGGGAGAGCTGGGAAGGACTTCAGCAGTACAAAACCTGCACTGTTGTCAGAAACCATCTAAAGTCATTACACTGAACAGGCAGGACCGTGGTGATCTAGAACCTCCGTGGCAAAGACAGAAGAGACAGCTCTGTAATTGAGCCGGATGAAAGTATGACAGGATCCACTGGGCAGCAGCTTCATACCACGTTATCCATGAAATGCCAATAAAATAAAATAACGATTTCTCCATTAAACTTCAGCTCTCCTAATGGAATACATTACAGTAAAGTCGGTTTTGCGTAAGAAAGCCGTAGGTGTCGTATTAGGAGGTTTCTCATGCGGTGCCTCACCGTAGGGAGTTCACTTCAGAGACTGATGACATTATTTAATTATTCCAGTGTGTCACTGTTCTCTGAATTACCTGAACAGGGCATTAATGCTCTGCCTCCCTGCACAGGATGCTGTGCATTGGAAATGACACAGTTCAAAGTACAAGGGCAACTGCAAACAAACATTTTTAGCAGCGCTATGTAGAAAAATGGTGTTAATGAGCAGTGACTAAGCACACAAACCATCAGAGTATAATGATTAGAGATTTAGAAGCAAAGCATAAAAAGAACAAAAGCAACATTTTATATTTTGGATGCTGCAAAATGTAAAGAGTAACTTCTTTGTGACATTTTTTCAGGTTTTTAATGTCTGCTACAACAAGTGAAACATGCTATGGAAATGGTTTACATTTTTCTAATTTATCTGACAATTTTACAGGGAATCATGTTTTTTTTAGTCTTTAAGATTTTTGAGGTAATCGCATAATGCCAGTCAGATCATTTATGGTCCTTTAAATTCTTTTGTTGAAATTGTGAATTGACTCAGATGGATTTGAAATAGGATATTTTGAATAATTTAAAAACATTTACTTGAACGTTTTAAATCAGGCTACTCTCTTTTTAAAAAAAATTTCCAGACTAATGGCTGACATCATTGAAGCCTTAACAGACTTCTTAGCACTTTTCCTCCTAGGATGCTCGGTTCTCAAAAGATCCTTGGGAAGAAGGGCTCAACCACAAAATTATCCTGACATACATGGGTCTTTCAGAGAGTATCCAAAAGAAAGGTGCTACTACCAATTTGATATTTTTATTGAAGTTACTAGAGAAAATTGTGCCAGAAAAGTAGTACTGGTCAGCACTATGCAGTCTCAAGAGCTGTAACCTCACTGTTAAGTTTTGAAGGGAAATTTCTATTCAGATATGTCCATTTCCATAGCAGGGAGTTCAGTCCTGTAATCATCTGTCCCATCTGTGCTCCCTTTGGATCCATTATAGCATTTAGAACCATGTCTTCTTTTATTACTCCTTGCATGTCTGGCAGACGCAAAAGCTTATGAAGCCACAGGGACAGCTTTGAAAAGGAAGTATTCTTTTGCAATTGATGGTGTGTAGTATTCCTGATCCAATGGGCATACTTGAGATATTGTCAGGTTACTTTCTTTCCTTGACTTAGTCAGTTTTATGGTCCTAACCTCACAGCTAATGCAAACTTCTCCCCTGTTGGCTGACAAGCTCAACTTAAGATAAAACTGTGAATGGGCAAAACCGAATCTCGTGATACTTAATACCATGCTTAGAGCCCAGCAGATGGAGGCAACTTACACATAAACATTTCAGTTTTTGTTAAAAAACAAACAAGCAAGACCTGCATGTATTGGGGCCAGAGACTTCTTAAGTCATATGTTTTCACTGTGCTGTAAAGACTTGGAATCCAAAAGAACGTATTTCTTTTTTTTTTTATTTGAATTTTAGGACATTTTCCAATTGGGATCATCTTGCTCAGCTTTCCAGTTATAGCATTCTTTTGCTTGGCTGGGGGCTTTCTGGCTTGCTTTTTTGTTCGGTTTTTGCTTGCTTGTTTGTTTGTTTAACTTCTGCATTTGTTTCAAAAGAATCATCATTTCAAGCAAGTCAGATAAAATCATGAGTTACTATAGTCAGTGGTGATGTATAAATAAACCAATCTATTTATGCATGCCTAGATGACAGCTAAGGGCTTTGCTTCGGAACAGCATAACAAAACAACACCAGCAGCAGTGCATTTGCATCTGCCTCCTCCTCCTCTGCTTGGAATCAATCTGTGCCAAGCCTTCTCACCCTTCTTCAGCTTTGGTCCTAGAGCAAAAGTCAGTGAGAGTCACTTCCCTTTCTCTGTAGTGTAAATAAAGTTCAGTTTGTCAGAAATTAAGTAAAACCTGTCACGCCCTTTCCACCAACCCTGTGTAGGACTAGCAGCTCCCTGAAGGGCTGCATCTACACAGACACCATTCCTGTGGGCAAGGAACCTTGCACCTCTTCTCTCCTGGCCTTGCTTAGCTGGAAACAGCACAGGCTCTGGGACCAACCTTCCCACAGGCTTTGCTCAAGCCAAGTTCTCTTCAGCTGAAACAGGGACATCAGAAACTGCTCTGCTGTTACAAAAACCAACAGCTTTGGCTTTTGAGGCCTCTTGACTCTGAAGCTAATTATTGCAACTCCGTTTCCCCTCCATGGCATGCTGCAATTTAAAGGGAAGAGAAGCAGAGTGCCTCAGAAAGCGCTGCGTTACTGCCTCCGTGCTCTCTGCGGGTCTCTGTCCGTGGCCTCTGGCAGACTGCAGCAGGCAGAGCCACTGCGCCACGGCTGTGACCCCGCTGCGGCCCCGCTCCCACCTTGCCAGATGAACCACATTTGCACGTGTTGTTTTCCTGTGTGTTTGCATACAAATGAGAGTAGAGCACCTAGACCTGAGCCCAGCACAATTAGCATTTCTACAAATGCAGCGTGCCTCTCTGCTCTGTCTGCGGGCCATGCTTCCAGGCTCGGCAGAGCCCACAAAGGAAGCAGTGAAAAAGATTATTCATGTGCCAGTTTCTACAGATGTGGGAACGGGATGCATATGCCCCGAGGTCACCCTGAGACTTCTGAGGAAGAGTTAGGAATGCATCCCACACCCAGCTTAGATGAAAGCAGCATTTCATTTGGTGCACTGATGGACTTCCTGCTTTTTGGAGAACACCATGCAAGCACAGTGACCATTTTCCAAATTCAGCCTTGGTTCTGCACCCTCTGCACTGTGACACACACTGCTTTGAAAGGCTGATGGTGCTTGTCCTGCATTTCCCCAAAGATTAGAATGTCATCACTTGTGGTTAAGAACTTCAGGGACATGCTGAGTTACTTTTCTGGTGTTATCTTTACATTTTTTCAGAGTTTAGCATATTCCAAACATTAATCTTCGGTGCTGTCTTGAGGCAATGTGATACAAAAGGCTTTGTCAGCTAAGGTTGTGGCAAAAATGCCAGGCATGACTTAAAAAAATAAATAAGAATGGATCACTCCCTCTAAAAAGTCTTATTTCCCATGTGTGTTTGAGGTACCTGTTGGTTCAGCCACAACACTTGCAGTCTTTAAAGACATCTAGCAGAAGCCATTCATTCTCACTGAAATAGGGCACCCATGGTAAATTTACACAGACACATGGAACAGTTTCCAAAGAACCCTCAATACACAGACGTTACCTTTCAGGAGCAGGGAGCACTCCAGGAGTGATGGCATCAGTGGGTCCTCAATTCCTCTGAAATTCAGACCCCAGCCTGCTGCTGACGACCTGATTTGGGCTCAAGCAGGCACTGCCCTGCAGAGCACCTCTAAGGACAATGCCAGGCCGAGGATGGCTGGAGTGACAGAGACCACCCCACACAGCAAAGGCAGGAGATGAAATGGTGTCATTACCTTCAACCATCCTGCATCTCAGCTTCTGTTTGAGTGTGGAGCGGCAGCACCGGCAACAGAGGAACAGGCAACGAAAAGATTTCCCCACTTCTATTCCTGGACAATAGGCTCTTACAGGAGGACAGAAGGGGGGACTTGTTAAATTACCTCAGTAAAAATGCCAGGCCTCAGCAGGAGTGACCCAAATGTGCCTCTTACTCCCACAGTGTTTAGTGCTTCATATGTCAACAGAGATATTGGCAGTTCCTAAATCCTTCACACTGGGGACAGCAAACATGAGGCATATGCTCAACCAAGCAGAAAGAAGCAATCCTGAAGATTAACAGCTGAATCTGGCACTCCTTCAATGGCCATACTCGATCAAAACTCCTATCAAAATCAATACAGTTTTTAAGTGGGGACTCAATCATACTACTGCTCAGAGTAAGGGGGCAGCTTATTATCAGAGTCTGGGAGCAGAGCAGAGTTGCTGTTGAAGTCCTTATGGCAGTTACTAGAGGTGTGAAGCTCCTGCATGTCAAAATCTTGTGCATGCACACTCAGCCCTACACTGGCCTCCCTCTATTAGAGTACAGGCTCAGTATCACAAGCCTGTGTGCTTACAGGCTTGTCCTAAGGAGGAGAGTGCAGAAACCATCCCTTTTGACTCTTTTGGGTATAAGATGCAAGACTGTTTGAAATAACTGTACCAGTTGCCCATGCTCACAAACAAAAAGAGGATGTGGAAATGCTTGGGTGTAGCTTTTTCCACTATGCTGCTACCTGTAGTCCAGGAAAGTGATGATCAAGGCTGATGGGGCTTTGTGCTTCCAAGTGCAGCAGTGCAAAGCACCATGTGACCTTGTTGCAATGAAGGGAATGCAGGATCAAGGCCCCATTCCATTCCCTGTGCTTCACAGGTTATTTTCCACGTTTCCTCAGGTGAGATGAATTTCCTCTGAAAGGCGTGTAACAAAATGCTCTATTCAGAGGCTGTGTTACTACACAGTGAATGGGGATTACCACTGCAGACAGCGATTGCCACAGAAATGGTCACAAACCCAGCATTTCACTAGAAGTAAAAAGGACTCATTGCAGAAAAGCCCAGGAGAATCAGTGCAGTCAGCTCAGAAGATCCTAGAAGGGCAGCTGCACCTAGTGGGAAGGAAAAAGCTGCAGCTCTTCTCCAGAGATACACACCAGAATCTCACATCCCCACTCCTCTAACACCTGGGTAAGAAACTGTTAATTTAATATCTGAAGTTTTGTGTTAGAATAATATCATTCACTGGAGAATAGCTGGCTTGGGATATAATCCCTGTGATTGAAATGCAATTGCAGGGAACAATTTCCAATAAGAAAATTATTTGTGCAATTTTGCAAGTGTCACATTTAAACCTGAAGTAACCCAGACAATGTCAGGTGTTAAACCAAATTCAGGAGTGTTTTCACTTAAACTTTGACTCTGAGCACCTCCTGGAAAGAAAATATAGACAGAAAGTCAACCATCTGCTAATGTGCACAGGTAGCTTTGAAAGTGAAATCATGAGAAAAAGGTAGACACTAAACAGAGGAAATGTCAGAGAAGTGAGTAGCACAAGCAAGAGTGACACCCACCTCCTGAGAATGCATCTGTTTCCTCTCATGTGCAGAGTGCGCGTTCTTCTGGGAGGATCGCGGTTCCCTGCTTTTATATGCTTTAATGTTTTAGCAACTGACTGACCCCACAGGCATCTCTGCCAACGATTACAAATCCCCTCCCTCCCTCCCTGCTAGGGACTCTGCATGTCTAGGACACCTGCTATTCCCAAGATTAAGGTGGAATCACTGGGCAAGTATCAGCTGTGATATTAACTTTTCTTTCATGTTTAATGTCCCTGAAACCACTGTGCAGGCTTTGCCTCAACATTACAGTAAAAGCATAGGCATTCAGCATGTATAATTTAGAGACTGAGGTTTTGGCCTCCAGGGCCTTGCTTAGCTGATGATAATCCACTTGACAGGGTGATTTTTTCCCTAAATGATTCAGCATATCACATCCCTTTTGTCCTGCTTATTCAAGGAGAAAATACCTAACTGAAACGAATAGCTTGTGGGGTGAGCCCAGAATGCCTGGCTTTGGTTCCCTCACAAGGAAAGTGACCTTGCACAGAACACACAGCCCTGCAAGAAGGCTGTCTCCAGCCATGCTTATTTTACCTGATGTGGCAATGCTCTGCCTTTCTTTCAGGGCTGTAACCGACCCTGCGGCCAATTACAGCAGTGCCACCCTCTGCCCTGGAGAGTAAAGGTTGAGACGTGCCCTCCCCAGCCCTGCTACAGTGGTTCCACGTGTACATGCATTGGAATGCAGCTGGAACCACATGGAAAAACCTTGTGGCTTTTGAGGCAGACAGTGTGAAGGCAGCCTGTGAGCAGCTGGAGCGGTTCTTATGCCCTATTGCCTGCTGTTCAACTGTGTCTAGAGAAGAAAGAACATAGGGCTGGCTCCAGGGCAGCAGCTGAGCTGCTCACATTGTCCGAATTCAGCCCAGGAGCCTTGGATTTGTCCCTCCTATGCTGGTGCATTTCTCACAGCAAGCCCTGCCTTACTTTCCTCTGCCTTGGTGTCCACACAGATTAAACCTTTTGTAAAACTAACATTTCAAGAAAAAACCACTTTCCTCCCTTCCTGTCCCCTCCCAAAAGACCAGTGCAGAATCACTGAGCAGGTTGAAGTGTAAAGATGTGTGCCCCTGAGCAGGCTCATCCAGCACTAAGCAACTCAGCCATTTTGAAGCCTGAGGCCCCTGGGAGCCCAGCCTGGCTTTCTATTTTTGCAAACACTGCTTTCTAGGCTGTGTTTAATAATTTCTGTTAGATGTATCTCCACAGATGACCCAGATTCATTTAAAAAGCCTCTTTGTTTTAGATTGTTATGCACATATTTAAAGATGGGCTTAATGGCTTTCTCAGATCAGGGCCACATCAAAGAGTTTTGTTCCTGAAGAAGGAATGATTGCCTGCATTTGAAGTAGCTGTGCACGTCACACAAAGCTTGTCAACAAGGTGCAAATTCATCTAGGGATTCTCTTGGTAGCTTCTTTGCCGCTTAAAACGTACATCTGACGTAACCAGCACTTTTTTATTTTTAAAAATCCCTGTTAGAGCAAGCATGAAACTTTGAAGGCTTCAGCCTGTCTCATGTGATTTGTCAGATAAAGGGACTGCACAGCATCCTCTTTGCATGGCAGCTTGCTCCTCACAGCCACGGAGTTCCCAGCTTTGTCACATTTCCTACGGTTTTAGATGACTGTGCCAGACTGAAGTGTCAACTGCAAGAGCTGGAGGAGGGATAGCTGTGTGCTGTTGTCTTACTATAAATGTAAAGTTGAATCTGGATATTTTACAATCAGTTCTCTTTGAAATGGATGGTTCTTCCTCTCATCTCATATTCCTTCTGACTATTTTTCACCTTTATACAGTGGACCTGTTACATAGTGATACCACCATGCTCCAGATTCTTTCCCTTCATGTGATATTTCAGTTACACTTCTTACCTGGCCTTATGCCATTTCTTAACTGTTTCAAGGTGTGGGTAGGAGACTTTACACATTCCCTAAAACAGTACATGTGAAAATCTAAACAGCTAATATTCATGCCAAAATATTGCTATACCATTGCTCATCTTTCCAAGGCTGCATTAAGATAGCTACCAGATACCCTGGTGTGACAATTGGCTGCAGGGTCTGTTTTGGCAAGAAGGGTGATCTGTTAGTCAAGTTGGGAAAGAAGCAGCACAGCACACAGAACAGAGGGTCTTTACAACTCTGCTAATGAATTGTAACATAGCTGAAAGCATAACTTCATCTTCACAATCTCCATTTATATTTACTTTTGCAAGTTAACATAAAGAATGCCACTAAAAATACCTGATGAGAGAAGAGGAAGAGAGGGGAAAATCAGAATGAGGAAAGGATGCAGTTTTGGTCTTCCTTTTGGATGCAAATGATGCAGAATGCAGAATGTATTCTGTTCTTTGCCAGAAAAGACACCACAAGTCCTACATCCCAAGGCAGGAACTGCCATTGGAGAAGATAATTTTTTTGGCATAGTCCTTTTTCCAGTGATATTTTTATTATATTCAGCAGAAAAAATACTCTCTGGGGCAAGCCTCAGGCATGTGCTCTAACCAAGAGCCTGTGGAATCATCCTCCACGTGAAATACTTTAGCAGTCCCAAGTACAAAGTACAGCTGCAATCCCATGAGCAGGGACTGAGTTCATGTTCCAAGTACTTATAGCCTAGTTAGAAAACCCACCTAAAAGAGGTTCCTGCTTAAAATTTAGCAGTTCTGAGAAGGATTTGAACCAGTCTCTTGACATTCAGGGAAGGGTTCTTAGGCACTGAGCTACTGAACAAGAAGAGAATAACAACATCATTGCATCCTCAAGCAGTTTTCTGAATCTCAGTCTTTGTCTCCTCTTTTTACAGTTTTTTGTTGTTTTTTTTTTTTAATTGAACTAATCAGAATTGTGGGGAAGGGAAAAGAAATAATTTTGTTGAGCAGGACAATAAGTCTGATCTAAAGCAATTACAAAAATTGGAGGCCAACATTTTTTTAAAAATCAATTATTCATGTGGACCTAATAATGAAGACATTTTCTGAGCTCATCATTTTCTACAGTTACAGTGCTCCAATAAATCTGCAGGTGCAAATTTAACTGTCTAAATCAGCATCCTGATTCTTTGTCATGGCTACAGAGTTGCTGAGAATGCTGTAACTTCTTCGGCAAATTGTATCAGATTTGGGGACTAAAATATGTGAATGCAAGCATATAACTAAGCCTGAAAATATTAGCCTACAGGAATAAACACTGCATTTGTGTGTTTCTTCGTACATTTACTAAAAACTAAGTGTTTCTTCTGTGTGCATCTTTTGGCTAACTCGGACCATTCCCTAGTCAGAGCCTGGGGGGTGATGTGCAGAGAGGGAGGAATGATTGTGTTATAGCTGTCCTTATGAGCCGGGCTCAAAACCACAGTCACTTACACTTATCGATGCCAAGAAGCTTACAAAAGACATTTGAGATTGTAACAATTCACTGCAAAATTGGAAACACATTTGACTCCGCCTCACAACAAGATAATCAAATAAAAACTTTAAATGCAAAAGCATTGGAAAATGTGATACAGAGCTTCTTGCTATCCACTTGACCTACGTACCCTAAAATATTTAACCCAGGCAAAATGGAGAATAACTGATTTGTTTTGTTTTATCAGTGGGAAGGTATTAAACTTAAGACTGCAAAATAAGTCTGTGAAGTTATTCCTAAATAAACTATGGCACTGTATTGAAATGAGCTGCATGAGCATGAAGCTAGATGAACTCATAGAATAACACCAAATAATTCTTTAATAATTCTTTCCAAAATGTTGCAGTCAGGTAATAGTTTATACTAATCTATGGGTTTGGGATAATTTAATAATATTACTGCTATTTCTACTTTAAAGAGGGTGTAGATCAAACAAAATGACTTTATTTTGTTAAATCACAGTTATTTTTCTGTAATTTACATGTATCTTCTCATTCTACAAAGGCAATTTGAGTTAATATCATTCCCAAATAGTAACACATAAATCAGGATGTATTCCTGATAGCACAACCTAACACACTAATAAGTTTCTTTTCACCTAAAGGCATTTCTTCTCAGCTTTAATAACACAAGAAGGAATGACTACACAGCTATGGAGCAAGGAAGGAAACCTTATTGTACACATAAAAACCAGACAAAAGATACTTTAAGGAAAAACTAGTTAAAATGAAATTCTCATACTATTTTCTCCCATTTCACAAAATATGACCTTAGCTGGACTATGGAATAAAATAAAGATGAATCTTATTTTCATTATTATACAAGCTGTCATCTCATGATCTCATAAGGAAGTTCAGCAGTGACACAATATCTTTGTGGCATTGCTAAGTACTACTGTCCCCAAGAGGCAAAGGGTCACCTTGAGAACCAGTCTGGGGCAAAGCACCTCTCCTGTATTGAAATGGCCATAGAACGTCATCATAGAATCACAGAATGGCTTGGGGTGGAATGGACCTTAAAGATCATCCAGTTCTATCCCCCTGCCATGGGCAGGGACACCTTCCCCTACACCAGGTTGCTCAGAGCCCCAGCCAGCCTGGCCTTGAATACATCCAGGGATGGGGCATCCACAGCTTCTCTGGGCAACCTGGTGCCAGTGTCTCACTATCCATATAGTGAAGAATCTCTTCCTTATATCTAATCTAAATCTCTTTCAGTTTAAAGCCCTTGTCCTATCACTACATGCCCTGACACCCTTCAGGCACTGGAAGGTGCTATAAGGTATCCCCAGAGCCTTCTCTTCTCCAAGCTTAAACAACCATTCCAACTGTCTCAGCATGTCTTGACAGAAATGGTGTTCTGCTCTCTCATCATCCTTGTGTCCCTCCTCTGGACCTGCTCCAACAGGTCCCTGTTCTCTTTTTGGAGGCCCCAGAGCTGGATGCAGTACTCCAGGTTAGGTTATTTTTGAAGCAGTTTTGTTTAACCACTTAACCTTTTAACTGCAATTTACTGTTTTTCTAAGAATTTAAAGGTATCTATTGATCACTTCTTTCCAGTCTTCTCAAAAAACTCCAGTCCCAGCAATGGATATGGGCAGATCCAGGGTTAGGGCAGATTCCTTTTTCCCCTGTAGCCTGTGGCAGCTGCTCACTCTCAAGGCCAGCCCAGCTGTGTGGACCCATGGCCAGGGGAAAGAAGCTCTGCACTGTGGCATGTAGCTTTAGAGGAAACACCCCCACATATGGAGAAACAGAGTGGGTGGGTGAGTGAGGCAAATTGGGGGCAATGCTCAGGGCATGACAAATCCTTTGTAGACACAGTTCCAGTATTTCATGCATCATTGGGCTCATAGAAGGGCTGCTTTCCTCAAAATCCACGAGAATTTTGCTTCAGAGACCACTAGAGAAAGTAGGAATTTACTCTAATTCACAGCTCTGTTTTATTTTTGATGCTCTGAAAAGAAAATGTAGACAGCCACACGCTATAAGGCCAAGGAAACTTCAAGAAATACCTAATCAGATCTCCCACACAATCAACAATTTCTGCTGTGGGTACCCACCCCCAGCAATACATGCACTGTGCAACTTTCATAACAAGAGCTATATAGTGCTTATTTTCTTTCAAGAGAGCCTTAAGGCAGACAGATTATGGATGTAGGCCTCAGAAATCTCTATGAGGTAGTTCTTACTTAAGAAAAAGGTAGAGAAAAAATGCCACTGGGCAGATTGGCACTTTCACCATTCACTATGAAATGAGACAGGAACAGAAAATATCAAAATTGTCAAATCAGTCCTCTCCTAGTCCCAGTCAGCTGCTTTATAGCTTCCTTGCACTCTGGCAGCCCTTGTATGGCTTGTTATGCTAATAGCTTTTAATTGAATTCTATCAGTGGCGATGCTAGCAAAGCACTTACTGCATGCAATTGAGTTACCATGCTCTGCAGGTCCTTCAGATGTGACCAGATATTTTATCTTTTCCTGTTGTTCCCATCTGTAAACTTTAGGTTATCCTTCAGTGGCAAAGCAGATAGATCTTTAATGTAGTCTGTGTGGAATCAGAGGTTTCTATTTCCTACTAGCCTCGAAGTGACCCTGTGCCCAATGGCAGGCAGGCTGCAGCCCGCTCCAGAGAGCGCTCTTTCATCTAACACCCCCCAGCACGCAAAATCTCAAATGAAAGTGGATGTTCAGCCAACTGCTTTCTGTGTCACTGCAGAAACAGGTCTCCCTGGGTGTGCTAGTTCATTGCCTTTCTCTTCCCTCTGCTTGCAAACACCGTGTGGGCACGACACGCCTGATGCAAAAGACCCTCTTCTGTCTGTGAGACCCTTCACTGACCAACCCACACTGCCTGCACCTCTCAGGCTCGCACCTCAAACCTGTGCCGGGGCCAAATTCAAACTTCTCAGGTGAGCAAAAGGGAGAGCACAAGTCATGCATTACGTTGGTTCAGACCATGGGCCCAAACTGCCTTTCCTGTAGTTTGAGCTATGTCCAAGGGAAGGGCTGGGTGTGCTGCAGGCTGTCCAACAGCTAAGGCTTGTTTTCCTTGTGGGCACCGACAAACTGCATATGAATTATTCTGGGTTCACTATGGCAGAACATGGTCTGGCATCCCACATATTTGGGTTTATCTTGCAAACATCACCACTTACATGTAAAAAACTAGGAGTTAAAATGTTAATGTGCCAGGAGGTCAGTGAGGGCTATTTCCTTAAGACAAGTTCACCTTTTCCAGATTTCAGCTGCAGGCCTTTTTAAAAAAAGCTTGGCTTTCATTTTCTTGAAACCTTAAAGTGTTGCAGAGCAAAACCAAAAAAACACCCCAAAACCTATAAAAATAATGAAACTGGAGATGGAGGTATGTTTTACAGCACATTGAACCATGAGCAAATAGTGTAAATTAGGAAAAAATAAGAGAACACAGAGTGCTTATACAGACAAACCAATGTTTTCCGGGGATCTGAAAAAAATTCTGCCTAATAATAAATGACAACTTCCATCCCACAGCAAAGCAATAATTTAAAACTAAATCTACATTGTAATTAGCCTTTCAAAAATGCAAAGAACTTCAATATAGATGTCCATTAATAATCTCACTGCTGTCGGAAAGCCTTTTCCACCCACACATGCTACTTAATTAAACTGAGAGTTTCTCATTCATACAAACAGACGGTTATGAAGAACAGGTGGTTCCTAATTTGAAGAGAATGGATAAGTGAATCTCAGTATAACTTCAGAGCCTGAGATTATCTCATTTAATGTTTTACTTGTACTTTTGAAAATTTTACTTTAAGCTCAGTTTTGTTTTTCTCTTACAGCCATGACATAGCATATCTATAACAGTTGATGCTTGTCTTTTAGTAAAATGTCACAGATCACTTTCAGAGCCATTAGAATTGCTTAAAATGAGCTTATGAGTTACAGTTCAACCTGTAACATACTGTATTTTTGATGTGACCACAAGACTGTTGTTCACTCACACACATATGGTAGATAAGTGCTTGGACATTGTGAAAGTGCTAAACATTTCTACCTCCTTTCCAGGCTTAAGAAACTTTGATTTCCAAAGACAGACTTGCTAGGGTGGCCTTCTCACACACCAACAAGCCTAAAAAATGTCTTTGAGGTAGATCTAAAGAAAAGACTTGAGGACAGTTTTCTACCCTTACGTGGCCTGAATAACTTCTTCCCACACAGACTGACCATTTGCAAGACAAGCTCCAGTTCCATCAAAAGCCTCTGTGCTGCAGATGATAAGTGTACTGATGGGAAGGCTGGGATACAGCAAAGGTCTCTAAGGCTGCTTGCAGCTGGAAAGTTCCCTGCTGCTCAGCAGGATATTGAGAGCATCCTCAAAAGAATCAGTAAAACTTTAGCTGGCTGGTGGGAGAGCTTTGTACTATCAGAGGAATAATGAAGGCAAGAGAGAGGGGTCTGGAGAGAACAGACATGGCCAATGAACAAAGAAGTCCCTAGGCTCTGTGCTGAGTTGCCAGACCTACACTCAGCCAGCACTCTGCTCTGGAAGGATACCCAGGTGGTGGTAAAATCCCATATAGCACACTCAGGACTGTTCCCAGGGTTTTGATGGCTCCCTTGCACGTTATCACAGTGTTGTGTGAAGGCAAGCAGCAAGCTCAGGCCTCAGGCCATGCAAGTGCTGCTGAGCTGGCTCTGGACAGAATCACTGAGGATGCCCCTTAATTAATTAGTATTCAGTCTAATTAATTAACCACATGACGGGTTGTCTGTGGGTTGATAATGTTCATAGGCTGCACAATATTTATGGGCAGTTATTTGCCTGGCAGTTTCTATCTAGAGAGAGCACTCAAACCTGGAGGAATTGGCTTGATTAAAGGGAGTTTTTACTGCCACCTGCAAATTTTAAAGCACTTTATGTGGGGTTTCACTATCCTCAGCTGACAGAGCATGAAATGCTGGAAGAAAGCAAGGCAGGGAAGAGCTGTGCCTGAGACTCAGGTCTCCAGACATCCGATTTACCTGCTAAAAATCACTTCACTAGAGCTGAGGCCTTTTTGTTTATCTCTGAGAATTATTTGAGAATTTCTGGTGCTGCAGAAAGTTAAGTTGCATCTCTGTATAAGGGGGTGACAGTAATAACTCCTAAAGATTTTGTATAAGATTTGGAGGTTCCTTTGGAAGGCCCTAAAATAAAGAGGAGAAAGACTGAGTAAGATAACTCCCAGATATCACCCAGAAAGGCATCACATTTGGCATTTCAGCTGTGCAAACTGCAATGACTAATTCAAAACAATGAAGCATTTAAAGAAAGAGACTATCTATAGTGGAAACAAATGAGTCTTTTATACCCAATTCTAACAGCTATTTAAAGAGAAAATATAATCACAGTATAATCAATGGAGTGAGTAATATTTACTGGTTGAGTGATGAATGGCTCCCTCTGGAAGAAATAATATTTTTATGTTTGACTTCTGACAGCTAAGGTAGCTGTAAGATGCAGTCTGAAATAAACAGCTCTTTTATTTTAAGAAAGCAAATGATTCAAATAGTGTAGGCAAAGACATAGTAACTCACACCTCCACTAACAGTTTATTCACTAGCCTACTGTTTCTCTTGTTAAACTCTGTTCTACCTCCCACTGTTACTGACACAACTTCTATTTTTCAGTAAAACTTCATTACAGGCTTGCTTTTAAATAAAAAGGACAAAGATGTTAAACCGCGGTGTTACAGGTCACCACCTACAGGCCATCAGTGTACACGAGGGTGGTTTGAACAGAAAGGAGTGTCCTGAGTTGCACTGCTTTGCACAGCTTGGCAAAATCAGGATCCTTCAGCACAGGCAGGGCCATGTCTGCAGTTCAGCAGCTACAGAGAAGGTGCCATTACTCAGCTGTGCGCCAAAGCCAGCTCCACAAGAGGGGCTGATTTTTGTGTGATGAGACTCTTCCTTATTTGCATCTATTTAGAGGAATATGCAGTTAATTATTTGTCATATTGAATTTAAGGGTGCTCAGTCAAATAACTGCATTACGAGCAAGTGGAGAACATTTATACCATAGAAACCACACATGCCACACGTGTGCGCAATATATCTGAGTTAAATGAAAGGTTGTTGGAAGTTTTAAGGCTGGGGTTTCTTTTCTTGGGGGAGAAAGATGGTAGTCAGAGGCATTCTTCTCAGTTGTTCTACCAGCCCCTTGAAACATGCACCACCTGTTTCATGGCAAGGGTATGGAGGCCTTTACCACCAAGAGAGTCCCGTGCCTAGTCCATAGCCTACACCATACTTCTATATCATACATCTTTTAAAAAATTCAAATAATCCTCATATTACACAGTACTCAGAAGAGAGATAAAAATATAACAAGATAACAAATAGAAAAAGATAACAAATTAACTGTTGTTAATGCTAGTATGGCAGATGTTGTGTATTCAAACTCCACCATCAAACTATAAGCGTATGGTAAAGGCATCAAGAGCAGATTGTCTCCTTCATCTTAAATTAGCTGTATGCCCATCAGGTGATCCCTGTTCTCTGTTCCTTTATTCCTACTCACACTGCCCTCTTCCTCCTAATAGTCAGCCTCGTGTTTTTCCTCATAGTTTTATTTCTCCTGTTTGTGTAGCCATACAACACAATAAGGACAGCTGAAAAGCTCCAATTCAATTACACAGAAATAAGAAAAATCAAATGAGAGGTTTGAGTTTGCAAGATCCCTTAAGCCCATTGTCATGCTGTTTGTGGATGAAGTCATGTTTGCTGCTAGTGCTCTCTTTCTAAACAGACCTTTGACATTCCTCTGGAGTGCAAAATCCTCATGGTCAAGTCCATGCTTTACAACAGTGGTAGAAACAGTAAGCCATTTATTTAAGGAAGTAAAGAGTTCAAAATGTGTGAGAGTGGAAAAGGTGTGTATTTGTTTTTCTTTTTGTCCAGGTCTCCAAACAATGTTCCTAAGGCCTTGGAGAAAAGTTCATGTGCTCAAAAGTTCATCTGCCCTCTCCCCACCAGCATATTGGTTTATTTAGTGAAAGATAGCACCTCTCCCTGCAAGCCTTCTCACTCCAATGGCCAGTTTCTCCCAAACCTCTGGCATGAAAACTCTAATCTCCCTCACACGCGTTTTATTACTTTGCTGACTTTGACCCTGTTGAACACAAACTATGAGTCCTCTTGTTCTCCTGTTCTAACATTCCTATGGATTCTTCCTTCTTATTGTGTCTCTATATCCCTAAGGTCTATGTGCCCCAGCCCATCAAATGTCTGACTTCATGCCTAAACACTACCCTGAACAGAAATGCTCTCTTGAGTAGGGGCCTCATTTTGGAACAGCCCCAACTTCCAGTCCAACAAGCTCTTTTCTTTCTTCAGAGCCCTCTTTCATCTAAGCGCTCATTTCATAAAGCTTTCTGCAATCAATTTCCTCCTCAATGTCATCTCCACTTCCCCCTTTGTTTAAACTATTGCCCTCTTTTTGGCTTCTGTCAGATTTAGAGTGTAAGCACTGTGACCAACTCTGCATGCCTTGATGGCACTAATAATGTATCATTATATATAATGATGTAATCAGAGAAAGTTCAAGAGGCAGTTCAAGCATGGGGAGGCTGAAACTAGCCCATCTTCAGATGTGTAGAGCCTGCCATATGATTTGAGATAAAAAGAAAATATGTAAATAAACAATTAAAACTATATAAGGGAAAAGCAAGGGGAAAGCCATGATATTAACTTTATATTAACACCATATATATTGTGGGAACAGAGAAGGGAAAGTGGATCTGAAGTTTCCAATTCCTCCAAGTAGTGCAATATTACTGAAGATTTTGCATGAGACTATTGCATGAAGGGGAAAGCTCGTGCTTGCAGCAGCAGCCAGGAAGAAAGGCACATTGTGTAGCTTTCACCTTCCCTTGCCAGATTCCTTGTTATTATTTTAGGAAGGCATAATTGCAGGCTCACAATTTTCATAGATTTTTTTTTAAAAAGTGGCCACGTTGATTAGATTTTACAAACTGCCCAGAAAAGGAACTCCAAAATTAATGGCAGGCTGACATAGTCTATATTAGCGTGTTCACAAAACCTCTTTGTAACTGTCAGCATGTGGACCCCATGGCTGCAGGACACACTGTCAGTTTCTTAGAAAGATGGAGGAACATCACCAATTCATTTTTCTTTGTCAAACTTTTCATTTATTATTGAGTCTGTATGCAAGTTAACATCTCTCTCCTGTGCCAACACTACTGCAACAATAACCATTTTTGTATTTCTCTTGCCGGCTAAGTTTGTGCTGCCCATGCTTTGGTACAAAGGAGACATTCATGGCAGTATGCACTTAATGAATGAGCATAATTAGCATGAAGATGTCTCATCAGGCTGGTGAGGTGGCAGCACACTAAATTGCTACATAACCCGTAAAACGAAATGACTCCCACACCTGGAACTGGTGATAAACATCCTTGACACAAGACAGTCGCTGGTCTCTTAACGTGCCAGTTTGAGTTCACTTTGCTATGGACTGGGAGCTGAGAGAAGCCCTGCAGGTTCCCTTCATCCTGCATCCCTGGACTCTGCGGGCAGAGTTCCCTAAGCAATGGCCTTGTAAGCAAAGGAGACTGTAAGATGTCAGTGACTGCCCAGGCCTTGACACAAGGGGCTCCCTTCCCTTGTAGCAGATGTGGGAGAGTGGAACAGACACTGCGTCTTCAGCAATTCCTCCTCACCGTTTGGCAGCTGAGAACAAATCCCCTTTTGCTGATGATTCAAGGTAAGAGGCTGCAGGCAGCAGTGGTAGCCTGGGGAGCACTTCACGCTACTAAACCTGCCTCATAGGGAGTGACCTCTGGGTGGGACAAATTACTTGGGGAATGACCATCTTGGCACCCAGAGGCAGGGATGCCACAGTCCCTGTGGTGCTGGTGATACTGGAAGATGAACTAAGAACAAGAAAAGTACACCTCTGCCACCATAAATCTTGATAGCAAAGGGAAGGCACCTTTATCTGCATTTGCAAACATTTCTGGGCTTCTATACCGTGCCACGCTACTGCCTGCTCCATGACTGTGCCTCCAGCACTTACGACTGCAGCTTTGTTTTTCTGGGCAAAGCTGAGCAAGAGGAGTGATCTAACTGAAAAAAAAAAGTAAAAATGTAAAGCTTGGCAGGTACTTAGTGACATGAAAATTGGCAAAACAGACACTGGGATCTCTTCATTCTTCTTAAAGACAAAAGAGAGCTGAAATGAAACTAGAGCCTGTGTTTCAATGAAGATCTGTATTTTACCGGCTGGGACTGCACCCGAGTCATCGCAGGTTATTCAGCATGCAAAGGGGTGTTCATATGGCTTTAGTGCTGTCCAACCTGGACAGTTTATTCTGGGTCAGAATGTCCATGTGAGGGAGTTATATGAACACACCTACAAAAGAAAATAGCACGGCTGGGCATGTTGTCTCACAGCCCTGTCAGACCATTTCCCTGTGTTGCTGTGCCCCCAGCTGTGCCACGGGGGAATGAGCTGGATTGGACTCTGCATCTTGCAGACTCAATCACATCCACATTCCTGGGTCTTTGTTACGAATGATGTTGTAATAAGCATAAAGAATGCAGCTTGTAGTTTGAGATCCCAGGATGAATTTGCAGTGCTGACAGCTAGAGAAATCATCTCTTGATATATAATCAGAGGGAATTTGATACAGGAGTCACTGCGAGAGGATAAATGTGTCATTTTTAGAGTCGATTTGACTATAACCCCACTTTAATTGCAGAAAATACAAAATAAGTGCCAAATGGAAGTATGAGAAGCAATTTTTTCTGTTCATTACTGACACAAAATAAGCCATGAGCTTATCCTTTCAGACTCTGAAAATTCAAAACACCCTCTACATTTTAAGCCCTATTTCCCTAGAATGAGAAGTAAAGCATATTTGCATATTGTTACAATTATAAAGCTATAGGAAAAAATCTTTCTTTTCTGTAAGTAAGATTGATAGGCATTTTCCACAAAACTTAATTTTGAATGAGAATATAAATTAGAATTTTTATGTATGCCATGCAGTATGAATATTTTTAGTCAGTATGGACATATTTCATATTGTTCAGGGGAGACAAAAGAAAACCACAGCATCTAACAAGAGTTTCACTAAATATCAGTTCTTCCAACTGTATTTTCGCAAGCAGCTACATCTTGCAGAAATCAAGTAACCGTGGTGTCCGGTCATCCTTACATCTTCTGAGATCAAATGCAGTTTAAATAACCACAGTTAAAACAACTGTCTTTGGAAAAATAGTAAAATTCAGGGAACACACTTTTCTTTCAAGGCACCTTCTTGTATTTTTATATATATGTAAAGCTTCCACCTCTGACATCTGCAAGGGAGTTTAAACCATAGGAACCATATATTTGGTAAGATACTTTCTCTTTACATAAACTATCCTACAGAAACTTTATCTTTGGTAAGATACTAAGTTACTGTAAGATACTATCTTGACTACTCAAGTTTTACACTTGTTTGGATTCAGAAAATTGGAAGCGTATGGATCAATTAAGAACGAATTAATGTGACATTCTAGCATGAAAAGAGATGCTTGGAAACCAATTGCAAAATAATCAGTTTAAAATGTCACAGAAGTTTAAAATCACTCATAAAAGTACCAGCGGTGAAACCTGGCCTTCAATGAAGTTAGAGAGATCCTTAGACCAGCTTCAGGTTAGGGTCAGGTTTACAACTCCAAATATTTTGACAATCGCCCTAGCTTGCACTCCACCATCCTGTGACCATCCTTTTCCTCCCTAGTTTAGCTCGTTTTTTTCAAGCTTGTTTTCAAGAAAGCTCTGACCCTGAAAATATGCACCCACATTGCACTTTAAACTTTGCAGATATGCTCACCAAGGCCAAACCATCAGTTAACCACACATACTCTTCCCTACTCCCGTCCCACCTTTCCTCAGTTGTCTCTACACTTTCCTTCCTGACACTCTAACTGGGGGCTTTCAACTGTTAAGTCTTCGGGATATAAATTATATCATCTTGCATGTTTGTACATTGCCAAGCACAAGAATAGTAACCACTCGCCTTTGCTGGCAATCCTGTGACACCTTTGGTAAGGGGGTGGAAGCTCTGGAGGTCTAATTAAATTTCAGTGTGGGTGATCACATTCTGCTTTTCTAAATTCCTTCTGCTTATCTAAATTCCTTATTCCTAGTTACAACCTGATACAATATTTCTCTACACTTCCCACTCCAGCTTGCTGTGTAGCGTGACTTTGTGCTTTTCAGCAGCTGCCGCAGTCCTTCCCAGGGCTGTGTTTCATTAGTGGCTAACGCATCTTCTGGCTGTGTCGTCTGCAATGTGAAACACACAGCTCGCTGTGCCTGTATATGTGTGTTTGAGAGAGACAGAGTATTTTATTAATATGGATTTCTTTAAAACATAGAAGAATACACTGATTCTTAAACTGTGCTCCATGGAGCACTTGTGGATGGCCCATTATGAGCTGGTATGTCACATGGTGTTCATTTGCTCCTTGTTTCCAGCTGCTAAATTGCACTGTGACACTCTAAAATATACGTTAAATACTTTCCTAATGTTACTTAAGCAAGTAAATTGCTTCCATTGCCCGAAGGAAATTCTGCAATTGCAAGCATGGGGGGAAAGGAATGGAAAGGGCGATCAACAAGAATCTCTCTTAATAATGTCATCCTTTAGGTTAATGTGATCCACACAATAGTGGATTCCTTCTCTCAGACAGAAAAATTACCCTACTTTAGCAACATTTTATGTGCTGTTCGGGGCTGGATCCCACTAGCCAAGCTGTGTTTTGGGCCAGATCTCTGAGACGTGCTAGTTCTTTGCTTTGCTTTTTAATCAGACATACAAAGTTTTCCAGGATGTTTGGCACATAGTAATGAAGTCTCTTCAGGGGATTGGATCAAGATCTTAGCTATAGACTGCGGTACCTGGAATGTACCGCAGTCACCCAGAAACCTCGGGGTAGGGTGGAAGGGGATGTACAGTGATAGTCTACAAGGACAAAAGCCTCACCATTTTACAGTAGCCTGGGGAGCTGAAGCCAGAGGCTGTGCCCAGTGCTCAGAAAGCAAAGTGTGATATTGCAGTCTCTTGTATCACAGTGCTCGAGGTACATGTCTATTTATTTAATGAATATGAGCATTTCCAAGAACTGATGCCACAGTCCATATGCCGTTTTCTTTTTCTTTCTCTCTGTTTCTTTTTTTTCTTTTTCTTTTTTTAAAGCAAACCAACAGAATATAAAATTAGACTTGCAATGCATGCTCTGCTTATATTGCTGTGACCCTAAAGATAACACGGAAAATGTCGACTAAAAATGTAATAAGTGAAAGTACTTTCTACACACACATTCCTTCCCACCCCACTTATATAAGGACTAGTTAGAGGCAGAAAATAAGGGATTTCTTGCTACTAGCCAGCCTATCATCTTTGCCCCTTGGCCAACTACCAGTATCTACAGGGAGTTTCTACCATTGTGAACATAAGGCTGTGCAAACAGGTTGTTCACTACACAACTGTGCAAACACATGGACATGGAAACAGTTCAGCATGGCTTCAGCAGCCAGGCTGTGCTAGTGGGCCATGTGAGCTTGGGCAGCACAGAGGAAATTTGGTTGACTTTGGCAGGCTTGCGCTGCTCTCTGCTTGCATTAGCATCAGAACATGTAATAGGCTGTTCAGAATAGCTGTAGAAGTTGTTGATTTTAGATTTCTATTTCTGAGTGAGCAGTTGGGGTTTGTGTCCTGTTACAGAACAAGAACCACAGATCAGTAACACGAATATTTGAAGCTTGTACACTTCCATTCTCATTATAGTGTTTGTCACAAAGATGAATTAATGTTGTGCCATTTTCAGTTCTCATTACAATCTTTGTCATGAGATGAAATATTAGACTCTTAAAGTCTCTATGAATCATAGCAGCTTGCTCTATTATGTTGACCTTTTCAATATTCTGTGTTTGGACTGGCTGGCATTTCCTCTCCTCCTCCTCTGCAATAGCCCCACTAAACTTATGCGCAGCTGCACTGGGCTTACCAATGAAAATGCAGAATACTGATGAAGTCAACATTGCATAGGCACATCTGTATTTTGAGAATTGCAGAATTTGAATTCTATTTACCGTGCAAAGGGAGGGACTAAAAAAATGAGCCTATGAAAATCCTTACTTGCTATTTCCATAAAGCACTCCTGCACATACATATGTTCTATGAAAAGAAAGTAACTCCTAGGTAGATGTAATGAAAAAGAAACGCAAATCCTACCTACCAGCCATTGTTTGAAAAAAAAAGAAAAAACAGGTCACAAATCTCTTGTTAAATGGCCTGAAAATTGTCGTCCAACTTCTTCCTTTATTTTCCAGTGCAATTTCCTGCTTTCTTTACAATGCTGATGGCAACACTGCATAACCAAAGCTTGGACTGGGGCACTGTGGAGTGACTCTCCAGTATTGTCCAGTAGTTCCTAGTTGAAACAGTTCATATTGGACTGTTTGTGTGATACCCAGGAACTTTTAAAGGTACACTGGAAACTACTTCATTCCTGAGTTGTCACTGGAAATTATTTCATTCCTCAGTTGTTCGGAGGAGAACAGAGTTCAGATGACAGTCAACATAATAGCTCAAGACACACTACTGAATTGTCCCTTTGTATGCCCATTTTCATCACAAATGTGTGTTTCATCCCAGCCGTGAAGTGATAAGACAAGCATGTGACTAAGGACCCCGAACAACCCAAACACCTCATGATTTTGTGCATGCTAAAGGGCACTTTAATCCAGGTAGACTGTTGAGGGCTTATGGACCAGTGCATCATTTTGACAAACTCAGCCAGAGTGCGGGAACATGCCTGTTCTGTGGAAGGCTGTGCTGCACATCCCCAGGGCCACAGACTGCTACATGCAGGTAAGAGCCCTCCCAGGGAGGCTGAAGCACTCTGGCTACACAGAGGAGTGGGGCTGCATCATTTCTGGTGCAGGGTTTAGTGTTGATCCTCATGAAGGAGGCAGAGGACAGCCACTGTCCCAGGGCTGTGAGAAAGACCAGACACAACCCAACATAAGGAACTTTGGGATCTTAGCTCTGTCATAAAATGTCTGCATACAGTGTGATGCTCCTGTAGTTAAGTATCATGCATGCTATGGATGTGAGATGCCTCTTAAATGCCTGTGGTTTCTGGCCCATTTGTCGTGATCAAAAACCTTTTAAAAATAGAAAGATTTATTTATTGAACTTAAAATCTGTGAGCTTGACAAAAACTTACCATTTTAAAACATTCTGTGAAGTAAAAAGTTAAATGGGTTGGAAAATGTGTCATTTTAATCCTTGTGAGAATCACAACAGCAAGATGGAAAGGGCCACACTGCATCTCCGAGAGCACAGAGTAGGGGCTCGGGAGCACAGCTGATCTGAGCACTGCTTAACATGCAACCACCTTGGGCAGCCCACTGCCAGACCACTGTGGCCTCTGGTTTAAGGCAGAATCTGTCATATGAAAGTTCTTAAGCCCACTCATTGCCAATGAGAGCACACTGTTTAGGACACCCACGCAGGCAGGTGGGTGATGCCCATCTTCATTACACTTTGCATCCTTGTAGTGAAACTCACCCCTTGTGCTCCTCCGCTCAGAGTCTCTACAGAGGATGCATGACAGCAGCTCCATGACAGCAACCTCAGTGTGCAATAGCACACTGTCCTCTCCCAGGGCTGGGAAGCACTCACTTGCAGAGAGACACACACAGAAACTTGGGGAAGGTCCGTCCTTGCAAGCCACAACTCCTTTCATGTGCATAACATGAAATTATGAGGATAATGGCTTTCTGCAACTGCCTCCACACCCCTGAAAGCCCCTCACCCCAGCTGAGAGCAAAAAGCGAGAGATTGCTCCTTCCTGCAGGCTGCCACCATCCCTCTGGGGTACATTCCGTAAATGCAGTCTCACTCTAGAGCCAATGCTCAAGGGATGGAATCTTTAAACTTCTTTTCCAGACCTCTGTTGAAGTCCCTTTCCCAGTCAGGATGCAGGGCTCTGACAAGAAGCTCTGGAACATGTGGAAGGAAGCACCAGCCTCTGCCTTACTATTTCATTTCTTGGTCCAGCAGTGTCAGACAGTCCTGACCCTGGTGATCTGACAGCACATATTCCCTCCTGCCAATCCTATTGTGAACTGTTGTGGTATAATAAGACAGTACTGGAACACAAGAATCTTTTAAACCAGCCCATCTGACCAGCATAAGTCACAGCATTTACTTCTTCCAGTCACGGCTTGCACGCTGGTAGCAGAATGCAGAAACTGAATTAAACTGCAAAGCAGCAGTAGCAAAGCAATGCCATCAGATCCCCACAAAGAAGATGGGACTGCTGTTTCCAGGTGCTGGCCCAGCCAGTCCAAGAGCTTTCAGATTGCTTGCTCTTCATGAAATAGTTACATCAATAACACTTCTTCTATGGATAAATTCATGTAATTCAGAGGTACCTTTTGTGGGCAGTATATTCTCCTTTCTCCTTAGGGAAGTGTTCCTGTGTATCAGGTGCATCACTACACCCATATACTCACCCAGCCAGAATCCTTATTCTGCATATCTAATTCGTAAGTACGGACCAGGTTTTGAGAGCAAGGACATTTTTGCTGGTCTCTGATACTGTTTCTGTTTCCCAAAGAAGTCACTGGCTGGACTTTTTAGCAGTCATTGCTATTCACAGGACTGGGCTGAGAATCTGGGGGACGCTGGTTTTGAAGGTGATACGTGGACAAACATGACAAACTTAAATGCTTAAACAGTACAATCAACACTCTATATAGGAAAGCTGTCTCATCCTCCAGCTGTTAAAGCAGAGACAAGCATTGCTCCCCGGTAGCCCTAGAGACTGGTTTACAGAAGTTCCTTTTACAGAGAAAAGGGCACTGACTTCCATACCCACACACAAAGATACTACAAAAGCTGAGTTCCTCCTCCATCTGTAGGACTAGCAATGGGAGCCCACACAAGGCCCCTCCAGCTCCACAGCAATGCTTTTTATTTAAAATCCAAACACGCAGCTCAGTGCAGCACTAGCTGTGAAATAATTCTTCCCCCTTAAGCAAGCTCCATCAGTGTTTTCCTTGTTTAGTGGTAACAGACCTGAACATATAAACAACCTCATGGCACACTCTGGGTTAGTCAGTGCCAGTCAGTAAGAGCCCCCCTCCGAGAAGACACTACAGAAAGGAATACTTCTAATTTAAAATCCTTCTAAGTGCTACAGACATTTAAAGCATTAAGCAGCAATTAATACAAATAAGAAACTCAATCTCTCACATCATTAATACTAATTATGCTTTATAGTTACATTTTCTGAGTAAGATGACAGACAACATGCATATGGAGGAGGCTGCTTGACAGAGGTGGAGAAATGAGAGGCAACTAAATTGAAGCAGAAAGCACTGTCAGACATATTTTTAAGGGCCTTTGGCTTCCTTGAGCAGGGGAAGGCGTTTCTAAAAAAGCTGGAATTGGGCCCACAGAATGTTCAGGAGCTCAGACAAAGTGCTACTCAGTGTGGGTGTCTCAGGTGCTGGGCAGCCACCTGTGACATGCAGTGGTTGGCGTTTGCTGTGGGACAGCTGCTGTGGATGTGGGTGTTTGACATCCCTGGAACTAAGACCCAAGGTGTCTTCAGTTGGAAACCAAGCACCAGGATCATTCTGGGAAAAGCTGAGTTCAGCTTTTGCCACAAGGAATATGACACTGGTGACTCTGAGGACAGAAGTGATCATGCTCAGGACAACTGGACTGAAACTGGGCCAGTATTTTCACACCCTGACTCTCTAGCAATGGATTTCCTGTCCTGTATGGTGAACGTCACCAAATACCACAAGTCCCTGTAGAAAGAGCTGCTGTATTTCACTGGAAAGGTGAGGATTTTATTTCTCGGTATGTTTACATGTGAAATGATGAGTGGCACAAGAACTGCTGGAAAAATCAATCTGGCATTAATGTGTTTGCTTACAAATTTGCTGTATCAGAAGAATCGGGAGTCAATTTCTACTGAAGCAAACAAAACACATTCTAAAGATTGCACTTAGGGTGTTTTCTCAGATTAGGACTATTACCAAACTAAGAGTGTCACACCTCAGTGTTGTTACCTGCTCTCATTTTGCTGCAACCCTGTACTTTCCATGCAGTCATTATGTACTCCTGCACTGGTCTGCTGCACCACATGGCATGCAACTGCTAAGCAAGGACAAAAGATCCAGAGCCTAAATCAATTACAATATGCATGAAACCTCAGCATACTAGTCAAAGGAAATCCGAACTATGCTTATGACAAATGCTTTCTGTTTGAATTTCCTGTTGCTTCCTTTGACACGGCTCCAGCTGCTTGTCCTGTCAGGAGGAGACTTCATTCAGAAAAGTCAGCAAAAGCTGGAGAAGTCATTAGCAAGGTTGTCCCTGTCCTGCCTAGTGTTGTGGTGAATTATACTTGTGAAGCCAGAGGTATTTGTCTTTATTTATTTTACTCCAACATGGAAGCCAGTTCTGACCAGGATTAGCAGTGGCAGGGCATTTTTACTGTAAACTCTTAAAAGACAGCCTTATGCAAACATATTTCAAGTTCCCATGTGGTCTCTGGACTCCCTGTGCAAAGGGAAGATACCCCTTGCATCATGAATAAGATGCAATGAATAAGAACACAAGACTTCCTGCCAATCAGTAAAACACAGCTAGCCTAGATAAGAGGGAAGGAGAAAGCTCATCACATTTCACTGTTGGCAAATACTGGCTAGTAGTGATGACTTGAAGAACATTTCTTGTGCACACAGCCCCTGTCCTGCATCAGGATGTGCCTACCCGTCAGGGCTGCCAGATCATTGAAGAGCCAGTGCCAGGGTGGCCGCACAAACTCTCACTGCAGTGGCCTGTGCTCAAGCCCTGCCAAGGCCATGCAGAGTGCTCCCTTGCAGGAAGTAATAACTGTCGTTCCATGGCGCAGCTGCATTCTGCTGCTGGCAGCAGCCTTCCAGAAGACTGAGCATTTCAGCCTCAGAGAAATTCTGTACATAGCTTTAGGCAGTGGACATCATGCTGGCAAGAAGTAGCAAGGCTTCTTATTCTTGGCTCCGTCACTGACCCGCTGTGTGACCTCAGGCAAATCACTTCACTTCTGTGTGCTTCTTCTACTTCCCGTCTTTCATCTGTCTTGTCTGTTTGACTGCAAGCTTTGGGAGGGGGATCATCTCTTACGATGAGTACGCAGCACCAGCCACAGGAGAGCTTTAATCTCTGTTGGGACTCTGAGCACAGTACAAAACCTACAGCTGTTCTGTAGTCCATACTGTCTACATTAGCACGTTGCACAAATGTATTGCAGAGTGGTCAAAATGGGCCACTACTGCAATATTTGTCACATCAGCACTTCTGATATCACCCAGCATGTACCCTGGCACTCTGTCCACAGAGCAGGCAAGACATGCCACCTAGCAGACCTTCTATATTTTCATTTAGACTGTTGACTGTACATGAAAAGTGAGATTATGAACGGGGCTGCTTTGTCTTGAGGATACGCTTTGATTGTGCTTTTCTACAATGAAACAGGCATGCTATAAGAAGGCTGCTGCTTCTATATATGACCACGTGAAGTGCAAGGAAATGGCCTTTCATGTCTTGAAAACGAATGTTAACAAACGGATGAGTAACAGTGTTATTACTGCTAATGTGATGAAAGCACCCCACATTTACAAGGTACAATAGAGATGCATAGGCCAAGGAAAGACCTGACTCTGACTGGTTGATATCCCATTGGGATGGGTTTCACTGGCTGCAGAAGGTGCACACTCACCACCAGTTCAGTTCTGACTATAAATGAGTGAATGGATGTCAGAGTGTGTGTGTGTGTGTGTGTGTGTGTGTATAGACAGAGAAGAAACAAGAAAGAGAACAAGACTGAAGACAATGTGTCAAAGGAGAAGTCAAATAGAGGGATTACATAGGTAGAAGAATCCAGTTGCTATGTAGACCTGTTGCTTACCAAATATTTTAAATACATCATTCCTTGCAGAACCATAATCTTTCAGCATTCATCTATACTTAGCCTTTCTTCCAGTTTTCTAGGACAAAGAATGTGTTATGCCTCCTGAAAATACTCCTTTATGATCTGGAGCTGACTGAAAGATCAAGCTGTCCTCAGGCAGCCTGAATCAGCCCCGTGACACTTAGAACACTCTCCTGAAGAAACTCTCACAAGGCATAACTTTCTTCTCTTTTACTGCATGCTTTGTGGAATCTCTACACAAGGTACCCTTGTTCCAACTGTAAAGCAGCTTTGGTAGGACCTATAAAGAGCAGCTGCCAGCAAAGACAGCAGATCACGTTATCACACAGCACGATGCTCTGCACCATTATCATTTTGCAAGTTCTGCTGCTTCCCGTTGTCCTGTTTGTGAAGGTGTTTTCTGGCTGTCTCTCCCTCTGTTGTGACAGCTTTTGTCTTTGCACCACTGGTGCAAAACTAAAGAGATCTAACTGAACAAGGGAGCAGTTTTGTTCTCCTGCAATAGAGAGATATGCCAGGCTTTTTAGATGAAAAATAAAATATAGACATGTTTTTGAATCCCCTTTTGTTTTTCTAAGTTTTACAACCTTACTTATCTGTAAACAAAATCATCATATATTTTTTTTTTCATAGCACACTGCATAAATACAACTTCATGCATCTGGGAAGGTGACAGCTGCCCTGTGAGATAGATTGTGACAGTTTAAAATCAGGGAATCAATCACTGAGATATAGTGCCTGGATGCCGTTTCCACCAGGATGTATTGCAGGATCCAGGAGCTCCCTATTTGAGATATGCCATCATAACTCTGATAGATTAAAGCACCACATCCAGGAAACAATTGTGTAAGAAAAAAATGGTGTCATAGATCTGCCAGGTTACAGCACAGACTCCAGGAGCCAACCAAGGGAGGGCAGGGCTGTATCTCTGCTCCCAGAAGCTGCCAGAGCAGCATGATGACAGTTCTGTTCTCAAACAGCCCCATTATGACCTAATTAGCATATATGAATTGCAGATTTAAAGCATTAAAGTGATGTACAAATCATTAATTTTTTGTCAAATCCATGTCAGCCTTGTGTATGCCTTCCTATTTTAATGTTGCATGACAGTGAAAAGAAGTCTAATCCTCTGTATATAAAGAGGAGAGATTTGGTGTAGCTGATATAATGAGATCTATTTAAACACTGGATGTTTTGCAGCTTTGAGTGTATCTGCTCAGAGAAGAAAAAAAATACCACATATGTCCCATTAGGGTTAATTGTGAAAGGATGTAAATATATTCAAAGCCCCAAGGGCAGTTCTGCATGTTGTCTCTATGAAAGAGAAGATATAAAACTTGTTTTCCATCAAAACTTCTTTTTAGTTTTGCGACAAATAAATGGAACCACCTGCTCACACAAGATGGACCTGATTTTCAGAGGAGATGAACACTCAGAAAAATCAAGCTCTCACTTTGGAAACCAAGTCTGAGCCATAGTCTCAGGAATGGCATACAAAAGTTTCAAACAGATACCAAAATCAAGTCCACATTAATTCCAATGCCTGCAGAGAGTCATTGCAAAAAGGGAGGATAACTGCTCTAAAGTGGGACTTCCTAAACCATTGGTGCTTCATGGTGATGCTGGGAAGCCTGGGTATCACCTGCAGGCTGTGGATGGCTGTCTCTCTCCACAAATTGTTCATATTTCAGGATGGAACTCCATCTGTTCTGGCCTCGTGGGTCTACTATTTTCTTGCTATCCCATTTCATATCCTCCTCTTGCTTTCCCTCCCTGGCTTTAAAAGAGGTCTTGCACCTCATGCTCAGAACAGATGATACAGCTCCTGTTCTGAGCTGAGAACACCATTCAACATCGTTGGGCAAACCCTTCTGCCACCTGATTAAAGTGTCATCCAAGTCCCCCCTTTCAATGAGCCAATTATTCCTCCACAACAAGTGGCATTTCACAGGCATGACCGAACATCACATCTCCATCAAACAGGCTTGCATATTAGACTGACTGAAATCCAGATGCATGAACAGAGAGGTCTTCTTTGACAGTCTACTCCATCTCTCACACAGACTGGCCTGGGGATGGATTGAATTCCAGGGAGTTGCACAGGAGGTAGGTAAGAGGAATAGTCTTGACAGTTATGTTCAAGTATTTTATGCATCAAAAGAGAAGAATATTGGTGGCTAATTACAATGAAGTACAGAATTCCAGAAGCTGACCGAGATTTTTATAAAAAATAATATAATTAGGCACCCAGTTCCTATTTGTTGTCCTTGTGTACTGCAGTCTTCACCCATATACCCCTTTAAAATCACCTATAATCCCAAACCAGCAGGTTTGGTCAAGTTGTTTGTGTGTGTCTTTGTTTTAGATCTGTGTGTTTCTGCAGTCGACAGCACTCCTGGGCAGATGATTTCTCTTACAGTTCACTAGAATGACTTTCCCAGCAGCAAATAATCAGCAGTGTAGCTCATCTTTTGTGACAGGAGTTGAACACAGAGATGGCTCTCCTCAGGCTAGCAAAACAAGGATATAGAGGAATGAAAGTGCCATTGAGAAACGTGTTGAACTGAGAGGGAGCCTGTGTCAGCTCCACACCTGGACAGGTGCTCAGCACTTACCTCTTGAGTGTTATTTCAGTAACTCAGAGAGTAGCTGATAAGGATTCAGCCATCAGCACATGGGGATCCCCACACTTTAGATGAGTTCAAGTGTGTGTGTATCTTACAGAGACACTTGGGCAATCTCTTTCAGCGTAAGGATATTAGCTTTGGGGTTAAGGAGGAAAAGAGCAGGTGAAAGGCTGCACTAGGAACAAGAAATGGGAGGAAAACCCATGGATTTCATTTTCCCTTCAAATCTTGCCATAATTTGGGGAGCCCCTGAATACAATGCAACTCTCCTGGAATGATTCTATGATTCTATTTTGTGATTTGCAGTCTGCACAGTAGTACTGGGTTTTAAAGTGAAAGGTGGAAATGAAAATTGCACCAATTCAGAGACTGCAGGGAGAGCAGAGGCCATCTCTGAGCAGAGCCAACACCCAGCAGCAGGCATAACTCCAGGAGCTGAAACGAAAGAAGTCTCAAGGTCCTTGTGAAATTAATCCCTATGTGAAGGGCTAAGGCAAACAGACAAATGTTTTTGCAAGAGCCTTCCTGAGATCCTTGAAGGACTGTGAGAGCATGTAGGGCTTGTTTTGGCCTTCTTTCACAACCTGGAATCCAAGGGAATACAGTTGCAGGGACTTTCTCCCTGAAGACACAAAGGCTTTGAAGTGTATTGGCAGAATGCAAATGAACTTCTGAGCCGTGCAGACCCAGCTTTGGCCTTGCTCCTGCTGCTAAGGACAAGCTGTTTGGCTGCCACAGAGCACTGGTTTCATTGCTTCTTGCTGAATTCCCTATCCTGCTCATCCTTTTATCCTCTGCACTTGCCCACTCAGAGCACTGTGCAGGATCTAGCCAGGTAACCTGGTGGAGCAGCTGCAAAGCCTTTCAGGTGCTTGCATTTCAGACCTAACCAGCACCTACTCCAAAATCTCTGTGCCAAAATGGCTCCTTGGTTGCAAGTTCCTGAGTTCAGGCTCTTATGGAGCTATGGGAGAACGGTCTGAACAAAAGATCCACTAATGAAGCAGCAAAATCAGCTGGCTCCAGGGACTTGTTTAATTTCATTAACTTGAGAGTTGATGCAATATCTCTTGCAGTAATTGGTATGTTGATCTTGTCCCTGTGCTATGAAAGAGGGAAGCATAAGATCTTCATTTCATCCCAGAGCTCAGATGAGCTAGCCCTACATTGCACTCTGTTAGTGATCTTCAAAAGGCATTATTTATAAAAGTAGCTTTCTGGGATGCTGTTCAATCCATGCCCATTATCCATGCAAATTCCTCAAGCTGTATCGGGTTAGATAGCTGCTGGTATTGCTGGAAAACCAACCAACCTGCAGAAATCTTTGCTTCGTTCTTTATTGAGCACAATGTGGTCAGGATTAGTCAGTCGTGGCATTGGATTAGCATTATTGGTAGCCATGGCAATTTCCATTTGTGTGACAATCCATGTAACCTTTCCCATTAAAATTCAGCTTAAAATACCTATGAGAATCCCATAGTCCTCACTGAATCCCAGGAATATCATATGGCATCATTCAAACTAGAATAAATCCAAATACATCTGAAGCTTTATTCAAATGAGCTGCAACCACAGTAAGTTCAATTAAAAAAGAAGAGCATTAATAGCCTGAAAAATGGGCTGTGTGCATTCTAATTCTGATCTGGGTCTTGCCGTGATTAATTGCACTTCTAAGTGTTATAGTTCCTTTAAACAAATACAGGAATTGTTCCCTCCTTTTCTTGTTCACTCAGTCGTTAAGCCTGGGAGGCCAAGCTTTCACCTGAAGAGAGGTGCAAATTTCTGGTGAGGTCAGTTCCATGGCTGCTAAAGATGCTGCACACATCTGCTGAGGTACCAAACCTTGCTGTACAAGGCTACAGCACCGATCCTGGCAACCCAGCTTGCCCACATTCCATTCTGAGTTCCATGTTCAATTTTGCAGATATAAAGCAGGCTTTTCTTCACCTCAAGCCTGTCGAGTTTTTCTTCATTTTGCATACCCACCAATGAGTTGTTATAACTGTGCTGCCAGAATTACTGCTGCAGGGCTGGAATTTAGACACACTGAACACACTGATTGTTAACAGTTAGACTATGGAAGTGGAACACGAGATGACATCCTTCTGCCCAGGCTCCAGTTCTCTGCTCCCTGCTTACTGACCTCCAGATGAAGGGCAGTAACAAGCAGCTGGAGCGTACTTACATCTTGCACGGCCGCAGTTGTTTGCAGCTGACCTGCATGGCTGCATCCTTTTACAGCCAATGGCAAGTAGAGAAAAAAAAATATGAATTCTTGCTCTTGTGCTTCCCATTGGGAATTACTGCCTTAACTCAGTGTGAAAGGCCTCTGTTTTTGAGCTCTGCTCAACCAAAAGATCTCTATTTTGAAATGCATCAGGTACCTCCCGCTAAATCTCTATACACAGTAGCTTCATTAAAAGACTGAAAGGAAAATAGTAAGAGTGGCTTGATCAAAGTGTGTAATAAGCAAACACAGTAACGGATATTTTTATTCCATTATTTAGAGTCTTATAATATCCCAGTTTTATACATTGTATCTCTCTTATGGAAGGAAGTGTTCAGTTTGGCAAATTTTTCCATGTGAAGGTGTGCCCATTAAAATTTAAACTAAGGTTATACTTTTGTTATCTATCCCCGAGTTATATCTTAGGTCAGCAGAGGGGAAGGCCTGAAAAACCAACTTTGCACACTGTTCCCTCCTCATTCTGAAACACTTTTAGAAGTGTTTAGAAGATGTTGGATTATGGTGTTTAAAAATGCAGTACATCTATAATAAAATAAAATATAAAATAAAACCTGGCATAAAAAGATATCTGTGCACATGAAAAGTGAAATGATTTCACACCTCAGCTGGGTACTCTTTTTTCCACAGGAAGGAATCCAAAGATGCTGCAAACATCACTGAGGCCACCCAGACTTTTGGAAAACCACACCATTTTTCCTCGGCACCTGAGGACCAGGGGTACTCCCAGCATTTCAGTCTGAAGCAAGTGAGAGCGTCCCCCTTTGAAGAAGCTGTAAGCACCCTGTGTCATTCCTAGAAATATGGCAGGTTTAGTCCTAGATGTGAAATCACAAATTCAGCAGATTTTCAGAGGTGTCCATTTCAACACACAGCACACTCATTTCTCATGCACGGCCTGTGTCTGCCACACTGCAGTGTGTTCTTGGTTTATGCCTTGAACTTCCCTTCCCTGCCACTGTGTCAATAGCCAGCCTTCACTTCTACAATCTGAACCTTTTGTCATGTTGCACGACTGCACATAAAACCCTTCTCCAGATCTTGTGCTAAGACGACTTTTGTGGCTCTGTTGCTAGAAAAGTCTTATGCTCAGCTATAAGCTAAATAAAACAATTTTCTTGCCATCAAATATTTAAACCCACTGTGCTGGCATGGACTCAAAGTGAGGGAGTGAAACATGGCTGAGAAAAAAATGGGAAAACCAAAACCTTTATCTTACAGATACTTCCATCACTAACTTATTATTAATTATGCAGCTGTCCTCAAGCAAGATCAGACTCACAAACAGCGCAGCTTTTAGATGCACAGACAAACTGATGAAAATACATTCATTTGAAAATATAATTTCTTTGAGTATTCATAGATATTTTCTGAAGCCTAGGACTGTCTGAACCGCTGTGAGAGGTTAGAGAACTGTGAATGTTTTTTCTTAAGTTACATGTGAGGTACTGGGGAAGTTGATATTTTATGTACTCAAATGAAAGACTTTTTTGAAACTGAGCTCAAGTGAACGGCAAATTCAAGTCAGCAGGGTGCCAGTGCCCTCTGTGTTTGCTGTCTGTGTCTTTAAGAACACAGAGTCAAAGACTTCCAGCAGAGACACATGAACATGATCTTCTCACCGCCTCCTGCACTAGCAAGGGCTGGTGCCTAGCTGCAAAACCTGTGTGTGTCTTCACAGGACGCTGGAACCCTCTGCAGGTACCTCAGCTCCCCCCCCAGCACAGCTGCTGTCCAGGGCCCTGGTGCACAGCCCTGTCAGCACCCAGCAGGCAGAGGGGCTGCACCGGGCTTCTGCAGCTGAACGCTGTTTCCAGGGAACTCTGGGGCAGCTCCCATCTGTGGGGAGGCCACGGTGTGCTGAGTCCCCTGTAGCCCTGGGTGAAGCCCAGGAAGAAGCTGGCCAGCAGTTATTGCTGGGCTGGCAAATTGTCCAGAGCTACAAGAAGGAGTAGCAGGACTTATTCCCTTCATTGGACCCCATTCTGAGCATGTCCCTGCTCTTTAAGGACAGGGGGTAGGTGGTTCCTGACTACAGGAAAATTCTGGCAAGTGATGCGCAGCATTGGCTCACCTCTGTCTGCATGTATTAAGGCTGTGAGCACAGGAGAGACCACAGCAGCTGTTTCTACATGGTTAAATGCAGATTGATGAGGCCTACCTGTGTCCATTCAGAAGTCACTGGGACACACTGGCTCAAGCTCTCAAGCTGTTCCACACCTATGATGCCTGCGGGTTTTTTCTCCGCAGTGTGCCAACTGTGGGACAGAAAGAAAGAGAACCAAGTATCACAAGTCTTCTAAAACAATTGCAAAGGCTGAGAATACGATGGGGGAATATAGATGCAACTCACAGAGACACAGGTGAGGGGATGAAAGAAAACTCCTGGTTTGCCTTCCAGTGTTTTGTCAGAGAAATGAATGTTGGACACACAAAATTGCACACTGTGTCTGAGTTTAACTGTATGATTCGAGAGCTTTTTTTAGTGATGCCATATGTATAGTCTGAAAAAGAAAGGACTGGCAAAGCTACAGGAACAGTGTTTATTTTTTGTGCTGGGGGAAGAAGGGACATCCCTACTTTTACTGAACCTGTATAAATTATGCTATTGTATTCTGAAAATGGATAGGAAATTATATGCATGATCTTGAAGTATCCATTGAGGCTTTTTTTTACAGAAAGCTTTAGTTACTTCTTCAAGGAAGAATTAGTCTATTTAAAAGGACATGAGAAGATCTCACCTATTACCATACACAGACTGAGCCTGTCCAGAGCCAGCTTCACTGGCAAACATATTTTGGCTTTTACACCCCTGCTTTTGTGACATGAAGATATAAGAGTTTATTGCTCCTTTGTGTCACCAGTGCAGTACAAGCACCAGCACAGGCCAGTGCACAGACTGGTAAATCTGACATTCAGTGTATATAAAATAACACTTGGAAAAAAATTTTAGGAACGAAGGATTATGCAAAACTCTCTTCTTCGTGGCATTATTAATATCTGTATAGTTATCAGACTGCAAAAAAGTTTGAATCAAATGCAACAGCACTTTATGAAAATAGAGTGTATATATCAACGTACATTGTGTATAATTGGTGCCATTTGAAATGATGAAGTGATACTAACTGATCTTCATAAAATAATACTTTGCATTTATATAGTGCCTTCCATCTGAGATCTCAGAGATCTTTGCAAACATTACTGAATTAACTCTCTCTGAGCCCTTCAATTTAGCTATTGCTCTCCTTAGTCTACAGATGTGGAAAGCAAAGGCAAAGAAAGATGATCATGTGAGGAAACCAGGACTCTAAGGGCAGGCACTTCTTGCCCTGTAAAAAACTCACAGCCTTTCTTTTTTTGAATAGAAGCTGTAAGCTTTCAGCACCTCTGAAAATCAAGCCACTTTAGCTGCACTTTTGGATGCAAATGCCCAATTTAGCTTAAATGATTCCTTCAAAATCCTCCAGGAAATGTGCAGGAGAACTGACAAAAAGGATCCAGAAAGCTTGGCTCAGGGCCCTGTGTTTTGGCTGAGGGACTGTTCTCGGCATACCGCCTGACCACTGTGACCACAGCTTGTGAAACCTCGCTTTGTCTTCTCGTGCTTTCCCCCCTCCCCACAGTTTTCAGCAAAGAAATAAAGGCAAAAGATGTCTGCAGCTTGCCAGAGCAGTGCTGGATCCACTTCAATGGCACAGGAGCCCAGGACCAATGGCAATAAGGGAAGGCTGACAGTTGCAAGCTCAGCAAACTGGTGAGGAACTTCTGAAATCAGATCAAGTCAAATTGATTAATCTAGTCAAATTAATTACTCTGGCTAAAAACTCTCTCTGAAGAAACGATCAGGCTGATCTGGGACGGTCTGAAAGAACAAGGCCAGACACCTGCTTGGTGGTATGAGGATGGGTATGGGACGAGTGGCTGGAGGAGAGCTGGAGTGGCACCAAACCCTTAATCTGTGTAAAATGCAGCCAAGGCAGTACATATGGCTTCACAAATAGACTGGGACTTTGCCTTCAGGGCTGCATTCAGACATCAATGTCCTGTCCTCCTACTCCCTAGCATACCGTGCCTTATCCAGACCATTGGAGTCTTTTGAGATGTGTCTCCTCTCTCATCAAACTGGCTCACGGACATAAAGTCACCATTTCATCTCAGACACCAAAATATAGCCCTGAGACCTTGAGGAGGCCTGTAGCTGTATTCTCCCTTCTTTCCAGCGCTGATATTGCTGTGACTGCAGAGAGCTGATTTCCCCCCACGTCCTGCAAGAGAAGAACTCTGTGATGGGAGTTTGCACTCTCTGGGCAGGACTTGAAGATAGGCAAAGAGGCAAGCAGTCAGAGGAGCGCTGATTAAGCCTCCAAAGGAAGTGCCAGATGCATCACTTGGTGAATCCCAGAACAAGCTGAGTTGGAAGGCACTCTCAAGGATCATTGAGTCCAACTCCTGGCCCTGCACAGCACCATCCTGCATAGCACCATGTATGGGAGCTACATGAATGGCTGTTACCATAATTTGCAGTGCTGCACTGGCACATCAGCCTCGGCAAGGAATAATCCCCTCCTCACCAGAGTAAACATAAATGATGCTGCTCCAGAGAGAGCATGCACACTGACATGGGGGAATCAAGAAATAAAAGTCAATAAAATAAAGTTAATTAGAAAAAATAGTAAAATAATATAATTGGACATGCTCCTTTCTACCCTACATTAGGTACAGAGCCCTCCATTTTTTCCTGGGACCTAATGCGTTTATCTGTGTCTAGTGATTTTGGCCTGTGGTTTTATTCTAACTCACCTCTATTGTCTTTTTTCTTTTTTGAAAAGGATAACAATGAAGGATAAGAATGCATTTTTTGTCTTGTTTCTCAATTTATTGTTTAAAAGAAATATTTACTAAGCAAATATGAAATGCCTCAGAATGCTTTGCAGAGCTGCCAAGAGGTCAAAGGTCTGGGATAAAAATGATGTTGAAACAATAATTAACTCGCTGACATTCTCTTAGAAAACTTGCTTTGGGAAAAGCTATAGTAAATCAAGACAACAGACAAAGTGACAGAAAAATGAGTAATGAGGGAAAGAGGGATAGGAAGAAAGAAAATCTGTATGGGTAGATTTATTCACTTTTGAAAATGATCTGATTTTTCTCAGCCATTGTCCCAGCCCCCAAACAAAAATCTCCTCCAATAAATAACTTCAAGCTGTTTTCAGTGACTCAGCCTCAAAATGTTCCATCCTGAATACATTCTTATTTACTGCATGCAAAACTGATTAACATCCCTCCACTACATTTGTAGGACTTCTGGTCTGCAGAGGCCATCTGTTTAGGGGAATTTCTGGAACACTAGTGTCACCTCTGCAGCAGGACCACCAAGAGGCCTGAAATCTCCACCATACTGTATACACAGCTGTAGAGATGATTCAGGAGCTACTTGGGCAAAAAAGAATTTGTGCAACTCACTGGGTAAATAAGTCATCTCTGCCTATGTAGGGAATGTTTTCTAGGTCTTTTGTCCTAAATCACCTGTTAATTTATAATATGACCAAAATCTGTCTGGAAACAGCACGTGCCGAAGCTCTGTGGGAAATGCATTTGGCTTGCATGCTGTTTTCCTTGGAAATTTGCCTCACCTGCCTTCATACTCTGCACCCACTTGGACAGGATGGCAGCTTCTTGAGATCAGTAAATACACTGGGGAGACAAAAGAGAGAAATTGTGTTTGCCCTTTAACTACTCACTGAGTTGGGATGAATTTGCCATGAAATCCCTGCAGACAGTCCAGAGGTTGTACTTCTCAAGGCATAAAAATGTCTAGACCTACCAAGGTTCTTGCCTCAAAGACCTCTCCAGCTCTGCATGGTTTATATGGTTATCAGCATAAAACATACAGGACACAAGAGCATCAGAGTGAAGGGTAAAAATAGGACCATCAGTGCGAGTGATGAGCTCAGGATACTTTGAAAGTCCCTAACTGTGTATCCTCCACGACAGCACATAATTCATTGGCCAGTCTGAAACTGGAAAGGAATGGGAGAAGAGTGCAGCATTTCTTTGACGGCAGTACCGTCTTCCATTGCTACTGCCCCAAGGCTGAACTGCAAACCACCAACTGGAAAGCAATAGGCTGGCAGCAGGAGGATGAGCTTCCAAATATTGGTGTGGATGCATGCTTGTTTGTACCTAGGAAACTATTCAAGGTCAAGTTTTCCCCCTGCTGAGGAAAGCAGAGCAGTCCCATATACAGTCTGGCTTCAGTTTATTCAAATCCCCCCTTTCTTGAAAATGGAAAGCTCAGCAGCTGTTTAAAAGATCCTGAGGATGTATGACAAATATGTTCATTTATTTATTTTTTTAACTTTCTCCTATGCTTTGTGACAGCAAATAGATACAATACATTCCATTCTGTGAAAGAAAAACAAGAAATAGATACACTTGGACAAAGTTCTGCATGGATATACAAAACCCTACTGTGATTTGGAAGCTTAAATGTGCCCTAACATACTGCAACTATTAAGCCCCAGGTATTAGGGAAATCACATCTGCCTGTGTTGCACAGCTGAATTAGCGAAGCCGGTTTCATTATCCAATAACTAGGCAGTTTTCATGTATTTCTTAGACTTATATGTGTGTTGATACTTAGAAGCAACTTGTCAAAAGCATTTTTTTCAAAGGTGGTATTTAGAGCTAATAGGAGAAAAAATAATCCAGATTTTGTGGGTCTAAATGATGAGATTTACAAAGCTGCCTTGGGACTCTGTGACATCCTGTTCCTATTCAGGATGAATGTATGAATTGTAAAATACAGAAAGGGCCTGAACTTGTTTAGATTAGGGGGATGAGCCTCCATCTTAGCTCAAAGAAGTTTCCTCCAGAAGACAAGTGGAGTTCTGTATGGATTAGGTGTGTGGAACCAGTCTGACAGGTTGGTTGCGTACAATGGGTTTTAGGTTTTGATATCCTCCATATGGCAACTGCAGCTCTTTTGTCTGTCTCTCCATAAGGATTCCCAAAAGAAGCCTATTTTCACCTGAGTAAATATTCTGCTCCTGTCTTCATTTTTACACAAGCGTTCCACTTTGTGCAAGAAACAAGCTACAGTAGCAGTACTCTGGGGATGCTGCTCTAATAGATTCACAAGGTTGACTTGTTTAAGTGGGATTTCATTGTATTACACAGAGGATTTTTTCCTAAGGATGTGATTATTCCAGGACTGATCCTACTGCTGTGATATGACCACTTTTGGCACTGTGCACGCATGGCATGGGATTAGTCTTCTAGCACCGTATAAAATGACTTAGACATGTTGTCTTACTTATTAGCATGTGGCATTACAGATCATTTTACAAAGGCAACAGCTGCAACCATTACTCCTACAGTTATGTCATAATTTGGTATGTCAAACACCTCTGGATAGTGCAGGCAAGAGGAACATTTATTCGTCTCACTTGTCAATACATTTATTTCCATCGTCTTATGCTTTTCCTTTTTGCAGTAGAAAAAGAATCCACTCTCCATATAGCTAGCTTTCCTAGGAGCTGATAAGAGGCTGACACAGGAAAGGTACTCAGGAGTTACGAAGACTAGCACATTTCAAGACCCTATACAGACCAGATTCATACAAAGTAACATTAGGAGCGCTATTGCTCTCACTGCCGTGACAAGTACTTCAGCTCTTCTCTGTACAGCACAATTATTTTGTGTTTGGCACACCACAGTCATTTGGCCACATTTAGCAGTCATTTGACACTGACTTCAGCTTCAGGGAACCAGGATCTCTGAGCATCTGACTCCGCCCAGGGGCTGGGGAAGGACTCAGCAGGGACTGGATGCTCAGTCCATAAGGGGGTAGCCCCGCTTGCAGGTGGGCTCCCCAAGCAGCTACTTCTGAACCATGACACATTATTCCAAGCTTCAGCATATGCAAACCTTGACTAGTCCTGGGTAGGATGGCTGCTGTTCAAATAGGAGATGGACATTTAGACAAAAGGGCTCTGGATTATAGGTGTCTCTTTGGGACTTCAAGTCTGCTGCACGAGACACGTCTGCAGGACACGAGTTAGCCACTTCTGGCATTTACACCATGCCCTTAGCCTTTCTCACAGCACCTTCTGCCCTACAGCACCAACCACCCAGAACCCAGACTTGCTGAGGGAAGGATTACCAGCTGGTAAACAATGCCTGAGATGATACTTTCCTTCAATTTCCCTTCAAGTAATAAAATTGCATGTAGACACAGGTTCAGTGTGGCCCAGCTGGGTAGGAGGCTAACGCAAGATGATCTCATGGAATGGGAGGTGGGTATGAAGCTTTCCTCTGCCCTTCTGTAACATCAGATTTCTGCAGGAGGTTAGAGGCAATCTTGCTGGGCAAGTTCACGCTGCCTTGTCCCTCTGCAACAAGTGGCTCCACCTCAGTTCCAGATCTTCATGGCCCTCTCCCTGCTGCTCATGAGAAGCACACAAAGCTCAGCCAGATGAGCTTTCTGTGTGAGCACACCTTTGTCTGCATCGGGAAAATGAGCTGTTCCCAGTGTAACCCATGTTAAAGCCTTCACCAAGGCAGCCAGCCCACTTCAGCCTAAATGGGCAAGGAGCATTCACAGAAGACATCCACCAGCAGATCCAAGTAGGAGGACTGTGTCACAGCAGCCATGAGGAGCAGCTGGGGTTCACCCCAAAGTGGCACTAGAAGAGATTGTGTTTTCAAGCCATCCATCCTGGGAAGGAAGCTGCCCCAAATTCACATCTAGTGGACCACTGCAAGAGACAAACACACGGTGACTTTGGAGCTGCTGTTGAGAGAAGACAGATTCTCCCTTGAGCCCTCTCGCAATTTATGTTAGCCCAACATAAATCAGCACAAGCTGGCATTTTGCAGCAGTCCTGTCCTTTGACACCCCTCTCCTCCCCATGACTTATCTATTTGCTTTGAAAGAAGGAAGAAGAAGGAAGGGAGATAAGGGGAGCGGAAGGAGATCCAGATTGCAACTTGCAGCAGCTGACATTTTTATTGTCTTTTAATTAAATAAGCCTCAGACACGAGCACATGCAAATTCCCCTGTGTACCCACGCCTCCTCCTCTTCCTCTTAAAAACTCATTAAGTAAGAAGACCACAATCAAATGAGGAATGCAGGGTTGCCTCTCCTACTTTCAGGACCTCATCTGCATTCTTTGCCTGGAAAAAAGGTCACTGCAGAACAATGCAAGATGGCTATAGCTGGTTTTTTTTGCCCTGTTGCCAAAAGGCAACAATAGATATCCAGTATAAGTCTCCTTTTCCTCTGCAGTCAATGTGCAAGTGTGTGTGGGAAGTGTGCAAGCTGGGGGTGGGGGGAAGTAGCTTGTGCTTTCATACATCCCACCTTCCTCTCCAGTTTGGTAATAGCTTAGAGCATCTTTCATAGATCCACTGGAAACCACAGCTCCACAGCTGAGTAAGAGGGACTGCATTTGTGTAGCAGTGTCCTCTCATGAACAGCAATGCTCAGAAGGGCAGCAAGCACAGAAGCTGATGCCCACCTTACTAATTTTTCTAGCCTAGATCTGGATTGCAGGTGGGATTCTGGCTGTGATAAGCACCTTACTCCATTGCTTCATGGGCTGCTGTTTTGCTTCAAGGCATTTTCCTAGTAGGTTCAAGGGCTTTGAAGTGTATAAAGGCCTGCCCTTTCTCTACACACAAGTAAATGGGATCTCTAAGATCCAGCTCAGCAAGAAGAGAAGAGTCCCATCTGAACAGGCCCTGTAGAGGTCTGTCGTGGGTTAAACCTGAGTTGATGGACAGATCTTTCAACCAGTAGCGCTTATTGAAATTTACATATTTAAGCTCTGTGGAGACACAGGAAGTCCCCTTTCGGTTTGAGCCTTCCCGTGGGGAGCGGGGGGGAATATGGGCACCCGTCTCGGTTCTTCGGAGCGGCCCCGGGCCTCCCCTCCCCTGGCCCTGGGGCACAGGTCCCGGGTGCCTTTGGGAGAGCCCCTCAGAGCCGCGGGCAGCTGAGGAACAGCCACAATGGCTGCAAGGCCGAGAGCACCCGGAGCGGCTGCTGAGGAACCCCCCCAGCCCCCAGGTGGCCTGTGCAGATCCAGCGGGAGCTGATGGAACTTTCTGCATCCAACCCAGCCTATACTGAACTGTAAAATAACATCAAATAACCAGCAGCATGAAGGGAGTGAGGCTTTCTCCATCGTAAAGCCCAAAAAACGAAGACCACTCGTCATCATGGAGTCTTCAAGGTCAGAGAAAAAGAGAAAGTGAGTGAAGCTGAAGATGGCAGCAGGAAAAGAGGGCGGAGTCGTGTCTTCTGTGCATAGCTTAAAACTGCTTTTTGCAGACCACGGTAAAAACTGTAATATCACAAACTGTTTTTCTCTTTAAACCATTTGAAGACATGGGGGGATGAGAATTCTGTGTGCAGCCTGTGAGAGAAACAAAGGTGACCACGCCAGGTTACCCAGGAGCTGTGAGAGGTTGTGAGAGACTTTTAAAATTTCTGGGAAGAAGAGAGCTGTTGTTTTCAGGCTGGAATTTATCTCTTCTTAAATGAGAATACCCCATGTATGGCCCATCGTGACAGTGCGGAAGAGACAGTGGTTTCTTTCCATGGGAGAGATATTTTTTACGGCAGCAGATTTTTGGGTGGGCTGTTGCTGGTACAGTTTGGAAACCACGAGAAGCAAAAGAGACCTCTATTTCCTTAAATAGTAGAGACGTTTAAGAACTGTAAATGCTGATCAAGAATCATCCTTTGTTATCCTTTGTGTGAGTTGGATAAGAGGGGGAGGTCCTGAAGAAAAGGGGGTTTTGTTTTAATTTCTTATTATTTCTTTTTACTCTTAACTCTTAGTAATAAACATTTTCATATTAAGTTTGAGCCTGCTTTGCATCTCTCCAAATCTCCTATCTCACAGAAAGTAAGAAATGCGAACTAAACCGCTACATTAATTGGTGTTTCCGCCCGGTTTACGAACCAAACCTGCTACAAGGTCTGTAGCTGTCAGCTACCTCCCCTTTGGAGGTAAGGCAGAGCAGTAGTTATGTTAAAATAAGGCTTGGGTTATAAGTGTAAGCCCTTAGCTCATTTGATAGTAAACATACACAAACAAGTGTGTGCATGTTTGTGGTGCCCTTTCTACATCTCGGTTACTGTGACACTTCTGACTTGTAATCTTACAAGTCCTATGGAGCTTTTGTGGGATTGGGCAGAGAGAATAACTTCATCCAGTCCTCTCTATAGGCAGATCATACCAAGGCTGCTCTCTGTCAACAGGTGCTGCTCTTGCATAAGGCAAAACCTCTCCCAGGAGAAGAATGGCCAGAGGTAGAATAGAAGGATGACCCCCAAGGGGCCCCAGCACAGTCCTTGAAATGATCTGTCAGCATTTTTCTCTTCCCACCAAGGATCTCTGGGGAGAAGGCAGGGGGTCACTGACTCACTGAGAGGCACTCTCCTGCCTGCCCTCCGGAAACACTTGAGGGCCAGGTGAATTTATTTGCTATTGCATCATTTTGCCTTGCAGATCTGACAGCTCATAATACCTCTGGTGCCTGACAGCCCCACTCTTTTCCAATTGATAAATAATCTCTTCCTGATCTGAGCAACCAAGGAACATCTTGAGCCTGTCACATTGGAGAAGATCCATCAGGCTCTCGTGCCACAAGTGAGGTGTTTGAAAAATGCTGTTTGTGCAACCATTCCGGGGTATTAATTCCTGGCATCCCACTTGTATTTTGATTGCTTCTCAAAGAACAACAACGTATTTTAACTCTTTGCATATAAAGCAGCATTCTGTTGTTATGGTAACTCAAATTCTAAAAATAATGTAGAGAAAAGACCACCTTTAATTGATATCACAAGAAGTTGTTATGGTAACTGGAATTTTAAAAGTAACTAGGTTAAACTCCATTTCTTTTTTATCCAGAGCTTTGCATAAACAAATTCTGATTAAAATATCAGGTTTAATTTAATCAGTTAATTAATGTCACTAAATGTCATTTATCTTATAACTCTCATTTATATTCAGTGCAAAATTACCTAACTTGCTGAGTTCTAACTATTCAGCCATCAATCTGGTAGTCTGGAATAGGATGACTGTACAATTTATTTTTGGTCATGGAGTGGTTAAAATGGAATGCACTGCTTTTATATCATGCAAGGGGACTAGTTTTTTCCTCAGTAGCATGGATGTAATGCCATCAGGTAAGCCTGTGATTAAAGTCAAGCATGTGCTATATGAATGAAGGCTCATGCTCTGCTGACTTCTGTATTCTCCAAAGCAAGTATCCTTCAAACCCTTCCCTACTGTCTGTCTCACTTCTCTTCCACAGTGTCCAGACTTTCTATCTCTGCACTCTCTCCCCCAAGGCTGTCTCACCTTTCTGCCCAAATTACTCTCTCCTCCCTCCTCTGTCAGAACTGGCAAATAATTTCTCACCCTAACCATGTAAATCAGCAGTGGCATTTCCTCCAGTGTGGACTTCTTTTCCTCTTTCAAGAGCTGCCTGTCACTCCATTGCACAGTCTCTGCCATTTGCAGCAGTAATACCTACCTGTTCTCTTGGAATGTCCCAGATTGTTCCACAAATGCTTCCACTGAGCCCTGAGTTACTGCAGCCAAGCCCAGCTCTCTGCCCATTTTTCTGACAGATTTCTTTGCAACTTCCCTTTACCTTTTCCAGCAAATTTAATAACCCTGTCCTTGCTATCCTCAATCTGAACTGCACAGGATCTGGTTACCTGTCAATTGTCTCCTCATTTTTTTCGCAGATTAATAGAGTGAAAGGCTAGGCAACGCTCATTATGAGCATTTAGCCTAACAGGCCACAAAATTTCATCCAGGAATTTCCATGTTGAACCTTTAACTTCTGTTTGAACAATTAGTGTGTCTTTTACAAAGGCACCTAGTCTTGATTAAAAGACTGCAACTAATGGAGAACCCTCTACATCCCTAGATAGTTTGACCTAAATATTTAACCCTCCCCGTTAAAAGGAAATGCATCATATCTTTCATCCAAATGTGGCTAGCCTCAGCTGACAGCCCTTGGACCTCTCTGTGGACCTTAACATCTGAACATTTCACCTCAAGGGAAAAAATTACTGTGGGTCAGCTTTCCTGAGGTAATCACCCCAATTCATGTTCTTACCTACAGCAAGCTACAATAATGGTGAGGTTATACGTAAGAAGAGCCTGTCTCCTAGGGTAAGAGGTGTAAATACACACTAGCACAGAGGGGACAAACAGCTCCTGTAGAGCAACTGGTACAAGGTAATCTATTTTTTCTGGTACTTTGTATGTCTTCCTTTCTGCTGCAGTTTCTTTCCCACAAGGAAAATCAGCATCAGAAATGTCCTCATGAAACTCATGCTCGAACATTTTAGTCAAATTACTTCTTAACTTTCCACTGGATAAGTTAGAAAATAGTTGTAAGAGATTTTAAGTCTCTTATTGAAAAGTAGAATTTCTTTCAGGTTTTTTTGTAGTGCTTTTCCAGTTTTCTGCATACTTTCTGGATATCTGAGCATGAGCATTAGCACTCCCTAGCACTACTAAATCCCTTTGTTTACTTGCACAAGGATTGCATCAGCCCCTGTAGCACCAGCCTCTTACTGGGAATTCACATTCATTTGTTCATCCAATATAGCCCCTACACCTTTTCCAGAATTTCTGCTTTCTAGCTCTCAGTCTGAAACTGAAAATACAACCTGCATTCTTGGTTTGTGTGTGTGTGACCTTCCCAGCGGCTGTGTGTACATATCAGCTTTCTAAAAAAATCCAGCTTACCAAGCAGTCCAGATCCTGCCGCAGGAATGCTCTGTCCTTATTAACATCACTTATCATGCCAGAGAAGTTTATTTAATCTGCAAAGTTTACCAGCAGTGCTATGTTCTTCCACCTCAGTTGTAACTTCTTTTGCATTTTGCCTCCAAGCTTTCAACCTTGCCTCCTTCTCTGCTCTTACATCTCCAGCTTTCTAAATCACAACTCCGAAGCCATAATTTCCCAAAAGCAATGAGCCTGCCTCCAGAGCAGTGCAAGCAAATAATAAGATTGAAGAATCCCTTTAAAAAAGAAATCTCAGAAATTAATGTTTGAGGGAAGCACATGGAAATCTGCCCTGTCAGTCACAGCATATCCTGATGTGCTGCATCCATTCTTTAATCAGTCCCTGGCTATTCTCTAAACTGTTTCAGTCAGGTCCCTGTTTGCAAAGCTTTTGCATACAGTTAATACTATCAGCATATTATTATAAATCATACTAACAGCAAATGCACATGCAGTATGTGGTTTGTAAGCACAAGCCTGCAAACAGCTATGAATCAATCTACTTGACTTTTTGATGTCCTGTAATCAATCTATAATCCAGTTGCGGAAAGGACTGTGTTTTGTCCTTAAGAAATTAAAAATTCTCCAAATGCAAGTGGTTTAATATTAAATGCTTCTCCAAAAAATAAGCTTGTAATTTAATAACATGAATTTAAAAAAAAAACAACAACTTTCTCCCTCACAGCTGTCACCTAGAGAGAAACAAATTTTTTTTAAAATCTAAAAAATCCCACAAACAACCAAATAAAAAAGCTACCTTGTCTTCCCTTACATGTTTGATTGCCACCCATGACACAATTTGCTGTCACTGTCCTGCTTAGCTCCCTCATTGAAATGGACATTTCTAAATTTCTGGCAACCTCTCTACTCCTTGCTAATGTTGGTTCTGATACTTTGCTTACCCTGCATTATGGTCTTCAGTGAATATGGATGGTGTTACCTGCTTATACCAAAAGTAGAATATTTTCACTGATGAAATTCACAGAATAGCTGAAGGGAGGATGTTAACTGAAGACCTACAAATTTACACACCAAGCAATATTTATTGTTGTTGTGGAGTTAATGCAGAGATGTCTCTTATGTCATTCTTAAAAACTGACCTAAAATCTGGAGAAGAAATTTCTTGTGTTAAATGACAGGGAAGGAGTCACCAGATATTACTGATTAACACCAATGAGTAAAGAGTTTTGGAAAATCCCAGATCACCAGACTTACTCAGAGGTCCTGTTAAAGTCTTGTATCTTCTACCACACACCCAGAGTGTCTATTACTAGAAAATCCCTGCAAGTTTAGAAAATGCAGATGATTTTTAATTTTTAATGTTTGAGGTGCACATAGCAAAGCAATGTGCAATCCATTTTCTAAACAGTAATTAGGTTAAGAGAACATATTCATCATTTAATATAGTCATTAGAGATGACTGAAATTAATCTTTTTCCTGTAGAAGCTTTTAAGAACTTTCCCCTTTATCTTTTTCAGAGAAGTTTCAGTTTTTGGCAAAAAAATCAACCCCTGAGTATTTTCATTCTAAAGTACCTCTTGGGTATTTGTGGTATAAATATCTCCCTCTCCCTTCTACTCCGCCCCTTTGGAACAATGGCTGTATTTCAAGTCTCGTGGTGTCTGCCACCACTTTCCATGCTGAACCTGCTCTGGGGATGTGGCTCTGCTGCTGTTACAAGCATGATCTCAGCTCAGGGCAAGCTAGAGAATAACAGGTTTGGTGTAGGGCATCACAATTTTAGAATGAAAACAGTTGGGACTTCTTTTTGACATATAACAGGAAATTTCTGTTGAAAGCAGTCACCTTTCAGCTTTGTTTGAATGTAATTTTCTTTCATAAAGGAATTTTCATGGAAAATTCATGGAGGGGTTTTGACAGTCGTGACATAAAAATTTGATAAACGCTGGTAGAAAAAATGGTCTCCCTTCCTGGGCAAGCCAAGCTATGGAAGTATGGGATGAGGTACATATGAACCTGACACACAGGACTCTGGTTACCACAGAAGCAGTTTGCTGACCCAGTGCTCTGACTGAAATCTTTTACTTACAGGTATTAAGTGTTTGTTCATAGCAGAGTGCAGAACTAGTTATATTTATATAACTGTTATATATATATTTTTTCCCCCAGTCTACGCAGGAAGAGGTTTGAAGTCCTGGCCCAGACAGATTGTTGTATCAGAAAAATACTTGGAAGTACAGATCCAACTGAATGAAACTGCAACCAGGCCAAGCCTGTGTACAGCAATTGAAGTTACTAGGGGCACAACAGCTGGAGGACACGCAGGGGAAGCCAGAAATTGCTCAGCTGAATCCTCTGCAGACCATGTTTGACACATTATTTATCTTCTTCTTTTACAGGTGTCTCCTGCCAAGTAAGTGGCGGAGAGAAGTATAGCTCAAAGAGATACTTACTTTCCTGTTGAATGAACAATTTTGAAGGAGCAAGATCAGTCTACAAGGATGAAAATGCAGCCTTGTCTTGCTAAAACAAATAGATAAGAAATTAGCTCTTCAAAAGTTTTCCTACCTCCAGGAGAAGCAGTGGAGCTTAATTCCCTCTGTCACTCACTCCCCTCTCAGGAGGGGATATTTTATCAAGCCACCAGACCAAGAGCCTTCACATCAGACAAAACCACTATCTTCAGAAGTGACATGCATAGATGTATGTGACTGCAGTATTCACAGACAACCCACAACCTCTGAGCACCCTTCAAATCAGTTATATAATGGCACAAAATCCCTTCTTCCCTGTGGCAGCATGTACTGTGCATTAGTGGGCATGTGGGATAAAGACCAGCCAAGCTTCTGGCTTCTCTGCCTGTAATCCATTCCCTCTGCAGGCCACATCCAATTTGCAACCTCAATGCCTGAGGCAGTGCTAGGTCTGACTCTTGGACATGGGCACTGGGAGAAGGCAGAGGATACACTGGGCATGTGACTTACGCTGGGACCCCAAAAGGTATCCTATATAAAAATAGCACACACATATATATACAGTATAGATATAAAAATAGGGCATACTATATTAGATATTGTAATACCTAATGACAATCCATGTGAATATTTCACAATGTTTTGCAATCTGCAGAATCTGCGGGTGTTGAGATTATTCTTTCCCAAAATATCAAGGTTAAAAAATATTCAATTTTGCTGTAGCTCAGCTTCCAGATTCCCAGGGAACGAGACAGTCCTTACTGCATATTGCAGCTCTGCTCAGAACATTTTACCCAGCAGTTTTATTCTGTTGGGAAAAGGTTCACAAAGTTCAAGGCAGACACAGTGCAGCTCCTGGACATACACTGGGAGCATATGTGCTGGCTTCCCCAGGCCCAAAGCAATCCTAGAGCAAACTTCCTGCAAAACAGACTTCAGATTCCTTCTGGATTTGGGTTAAACTAATCTTGTCTCTTCCTTTGCTTCATTGGCAATTTCCAGCCAGCTCCCAACCCAATTGCAAACGTTGGATAAACAACTCCTTGTATTTACAGGGAGTACTGTAAGCAAGAGAAGCATGAAGTTACATAAAGGATTTTCACTCCTTCAGAAATGAATAATGAGCAAGATGAGCTACTCAACAGAAAGAATTGCCCTTGATTCAGTGGATTAATTTGCTCAATAGCATGAAATAAGACAATTTAAAAGAAATCAGAATTAATATAAAACATTTGTCTTCAGACACGGTTAAACAATAACATGGAAGAGTACAATAATCAATAAGATATAGAGAGAGGTTTAGATTATAATACTGCAGCCATCTTAAAAAAAAAGGTTTGATGCCAGATACTGTATCTGGTTTTTCTTATCACAACACAGTTGCTATACAGCTAAGGGGTAAGTACACAACCGTCTTGTAAAGAAACAGACTGACAAAAATACTTGCTCCGTTTATGACTTCACCGTGGGACACCCAATGAAAATCCCAAGCAGAGAAACAAACACGTCCTCTAAAATGGCAGACCCTGAGAGATCTCCATAGGTTAGGGTGAAGGAAAGGCCTCCCGGATACTTTGCTCTACCATGCTGAAGTCCCCCAGTTCTGTTCCCCTGATTGGCCCATGGGCCTCCCTGCCCCTATTTTCCTTATATGTTAAGGACCCAGAAAGTTCTCCCCCCCCCCCTTCTCCCATTAGCCCCTGTCCCTTTGTCCCTCCCTCAGAGTTTCCCTGATGGCTCCCTTACCCTGGCCCCACCTCTGTACCACCCCCAAGCCCTCAGATCATTGGTCCCCGATGCTCTCCCCCACCACCCCCATATAAAACCCTGGAGCCCCATTGTTCGGGGCTCTCATCACTGGAACTTTTCATGGTGTGGTTGAAATAAACCTCACTTGTGGAACGCTACACGGGAGACTTTCCTGTCTTTTTGCCGTTGATTTGTCGAAGACGCTAGCCGGTGTGTTAATGTGTGAGTGTGTGTAAAGTGACCCTGCCAAAAGCAGTTTCATTCCAGAGGTGCTTTCGGGAAGGTCACAGCATTCCACCATCCAACAAACCCCAGCACGGCTGCGACATTACCTAACCTATTAGTAGCCTTTGCTTTTGAGTAGCACCCAGGTCATACATAGGCTGGCTCACTGTTTTGCTACACACAGACTACAAACACTGGTCTTGCCTTCAGAGAGTTTACAGTGTGCTATCTTTTCTTGCTCTGCCATGAAGTGCTACATCTTCTGGGGAATGTCCACAGAACTGTTTCATTTTTTCTCAGGATGTTGCTTTGAAAATCCCACTGCTGCCTTTTTCATTGTTCTATCATGAGAGACAAACCTCTGCATCACAGGTCTCCTCTCTCAAGTCACTTTTCTTTGTGCTTCGCACCTACTCTGTCACTTGGTCAGAGGATGACACTCTCTTGTGGGCCTGCATACACAGTGTGGTGGAAATAAAGCTCCAGGGTCTCCAGTGATGTGCAAATTCACATTCCCACACACGGGTAGGTGATCTGAATCCATAACTAGCCCTGGCAGCAATGGGTAAAGGATTGCCTTGAGTGTAATATTGCCATGGTGCACAGTGCTTCTAACACTGTAAGCTGCTCTTTGGCCACCGTGAACATGGCTGAACTGCCAGTATGACCTCCTCCTGTGGAAATTAAGTCGGGGGATAAATCACTATGCGTGGGCTTTAATACACTGCCTACATTTTTGAAGTCCCGCTGCCTAGCAAGTGGTTGTCCCTGGGCATATTACCAGCAATATTTATGTATGGATGGACATGCTCCCCATAAATATCATTGTTCACGGTTAAGTGGGTAAATGTTAGAAATAATCATCATAAAGAAATCTATATGAAAAGATGACTCAGCCTAATCATATTCCAGACATTTGGAACTCAACATCTCAATGAAATGGCTCTGTGATGGCTCACAGAGTAAGAGAGAACAAGAAAGAAAATATAGAGTGTTCCTCCTGGCTGTAGCTCATATCCAGCACTTTAGCAGCAGGAAGATTCCCAGCCATGTACTGTGCTAAAGGCTGGTTTCAAGGAGGATTTACGCCATGCCCAGAAGCGGTAACCTAAGTGATCCAGCTGACTGGAGCTGCACAACAGATTAACACATCAGACCTTGAATGGGAAGAGATATCATTTATAGGTCCTATGATAAACATCTTGTTTGAATGCAACTGCAGGGAAAATACGGGGTGGCTCCCTGCCTGCAGCCCACATCTCCTGTATTACCCATGGTGGCCTGGGAAAACTGCTCAGAAGAGAGCTTCAGGCTTGGCTCTTCCTGTTCCCCAAGTGCTCCATGACTGGCCATGACAGCACATGTTACACAGCCCCTGAGAGCTATCAGGGGAACATCCTGCCTGAGAGTAGCCAGCCCTTCACAGCAGCCTGACCCATGACTCAGGGTGGCAGGGACTTCTCCGTATTCTCCTGGCCTTCTGTGTGCTGAACGCGTCGTGTCCTGGGGCTTACATCTCAGCTTAGCACTGTGGAAAGGGGGCAATCTTCTTCTGGGGTATAGAAAGGGGCAGGGGGCGTAAGCATACACCCCTCCCTCCACTGCTAAATTAAACCAGTCCCCAGCTCCATCCTAGTGAGATGGGGCAGCAGTGGAGGGATGTGATCCAGGCTTGAAGAGGGTTAAGAACAACTGATCTGTGGCTGTTACTGGCTGTGCTTTGCTCTCCCAGCTGGGGGAACACAGTCAGCAAAGAGATTTTTAAACTTCATTTTCTGTGTCTACAGGTGCCTGTCTTCCAGTATTAGTCTAGGGAACTGCACACCAATTACCTCATATATTCACTGAAAGTGCAGTACAATACAACTTATTGTTATATAGTGTCCTTGATAGAAAGCCCCATGAAATGCTTGACAGTACTATTGGGTCCATAAAAGTGTGCGTGGTCATGAATACATGTGAAGGTTCAGTCCCTTGCTCTTGATTCCTGTTCTCTGCTGGAAATCACTCTGTTACAATTCTCTCAATTTCAGCAGTTAGACGAGGTGGAGGAAGGGAACATCACAGCTCTGTGTCACTGTCTGCAAATGCATCAGGACACAGAAGGGCCATCCTGCTAGACCTAAGATAAATGGACCCGAGGGGCATACAAAGACATGCAAATACAGAGCCAGGAATGCTGGCCCATAGCTGAGCACTGGTGCCTGGCCTGACCCTCGGCACCATTAGGGCTCCCAAAGTGAGGAGCAGTGTGCTCAGTGCTGCAGCAGAAGGGACCAGACTTCCCAGGGCAGTGTTTTGGCTCAGTCACACACACTGTGCACAAGAAGCTTAATCTAATCTTTGCAGCACTCAAATGAAGAGCATAATGTCGCATCATGAATCACCTGTTTTCTCCAGCACTGAGCCCACAGGAAAAAAAATAGGATTTTGCTTTCCAAAGTTCAAATTATTTGTAACCATTTGACTAAATCTGCTTCTAAAAACCACAATAAAATGTCAGTGTAGCAGTTCTATCACAAGACAGCTGGGGCTGTATTTAAACAGCCAGCTGTGAGGTTGAAAACAAACTTACCTGCCTAACACAGCATCTATACTGAAAAAATCTGTGACAGATTCATGGCATGCCTGACTTCTAGAGCTGCTGGTTTTGGAGCTTCTCTGTACAGGTAGTGGAGAGGGACAGGCATGAGAACTAACAAGCCATTGGAGGATTCTGAGGTGCATGAAGGCCCATTCAGCAGGGACAAAGCAGTCCCCCCAAAGGAGAGGTCACCCCACTACCAAGGACTCATCCATGCCAGGGAACACCTATGTGGGTAGGGAGAGTCAAGGCAGGGAAACGTGCTGCCGCTTCCCACCCAGAGGCCAGCTCCCCACCTCATCCTAGAAAGAAACCTCAGAGTGATCCACCAGTGACATTTTGTGGCTTCTGAGGGGCAGCTTCTTCTCTGGCTGATTCAGAAACCTTTTAAAGTCCAAACAAAGTCAAAGTAATTCTTTCTGTTGCAGGTTAGCATGGCTGCAATAACACCCATGTGCTGCTACTCAGAGCCAGGGATTTCCCTTGGGTTTGTGGGAATATTTTGCAGAATGATACAGGTGAGTACTTCGAAAAAGTACCCAAATACTTTGCTTTCTTCTTAATTGGCTGTTGTCCCTTATAGCCCTTGAGTTTTCTTTGCAATATTCAAGGCACAGACAAAAACCCAACTTCCCAGTCTTAATTAGGCCTGATTTTCATTAAAGCCTTACAGAAATTGAGAAAAGAAAGAACAAAAAAATCAAGAAAGCTAAAACCTCAAAAATTTGCCCATAACTAAGCTTCACATATTATTATCCACGCAAACAGACAGTCATCTCTCAAATGTTTACACAAGCAGTTGATAATGAACTGTATTGCAGAGCACTGACAAATCTCAGGAAGAATGATCTGATGCCATTTTAAAAGAAATCACAATTCTCTTTGTTATGTGGTGCCCTGGGTAGTGCTGGGAGCCCCTGGTACCAGGAGATGTCCAGAAAGAGGGTCTGTCTTGATGATCTTATAAATAACCTGAACCCTGCAAAGCATCAGCTGTCTTCAGACAGAAAGGAAGGCTCCACTGAAACGATAGTTAAACACTGATGTATTAGCAGTTTCAGGGGAAAAAGATGGGGTGAAAATACTTTTAGGCTGACATCAAGTACAAAAACATTGCTACCCTGAAGACTGAAAGAAAGTTTGCTTTGGATTGAATGAAAATTTGTATTCAAGCAGTTTTGCTGATCTGTACCTTGTGTAAACAAAATCAAAATAAAATGGAGGTTCAAAAATAAAATGTCATGCTGATAACTGAAAATCAAAATGTTTAATTAGGAATAAAATACCAAATGGAGATAATTTGAGCTTTGGGGATTTTTTTTTTAAACACAGCTAGTAAAATCAAGATTTATTTGAAAATTACATTGCTGCTGTGAGATCAGACCATGTAATTCTCACTCAGGGACATATGTAGTCCTGTGTGACTCCTGTCTAGAGCTTATATCTCTGCAGCTGTGGGGATGGGAAATTAAACTTATCACTGTGCCTCTGGAGAGCCCTGCTTCTTCTGTATCCATCCGGTTTGGTCCTTCCCAGTGCCTTCACAGTGTTGTTTGAGTGGCTTGGAAATGGTTTGCTTGGTGATGGAACACTCTCACTTGTTTCTATGGCTGTTGAGACTGGATCCAGCTGTTCTTAGCTGACCAACCTTCTCAACTTCAGCATGGAAAAAGCAAGGTTAGATCCTAATATCTACCCAGTGTCCTTTAATTCCACTAGTCTGGTGCTGATAATTGAAAAATGAATATTACACAGGCATCAGAGGGTGGTTTCAATGGGTTGGATATAATCAGCATCCTAGTGCATGTCCAAGTTAGTCTTGTCTTATTTTAATTCTGGTAGTATTTCTGTTTAGAGCCAGCTCATTACAGGCATCTATTCAAAGGCTGGAGACTACATCCAAAATGAAAGCAGAAGAAAGGGGGAAAAAATTAGCATAATGTGCTGGCTTTTCACCTCCCTCTGCTTCTTTCCCCAGCACATTAACAGTAAAGACCTTTTAAACCACCTCACGTAGGCACCCTTGTTATCAGAAGTGTCCTGCTGGTGAGAATCCGGCCCTGGGCGCCGATGCACTGCGGTGACTCGCAGTGCCGGATCGATAGCTGGCAGGGCTCCTTGCTGAAGGAGCTGACAGCGCTGTTGCAAGTGCTGCTTGGAACGATCAGCATTCTAATTCCCTGCCGCATGCAACCATGGCAGGCCCCGAGACCCGGGGATGTGGGGCACAGCACAGTGGATTCCTCCCTTCCTCCATTTCTGGTGCCCTTGTTTACGTGCTGAGGTTCAACAGGAATTTCAAAATGTCGGGGAACAGGAAAAGAAAAGGGAGGAGAGAGAGCATTCTATCCTGCCTGTCTTTATTTTATAATGTATTTATGTGAGAATGGAAGGGGGGTCCTGGGGCTTCACTTTGTATCTGGTTTGAAATGCCTTTTTTTCTATAAACAGAAAGGTTTCAGAAGGAGAATGCTAAGCAGAACAGAGAAATGACACACCATTTATCCAGGTTTTGTTAAATAATGAGCTAGATTCCTCAGTGATCAATCTCTCCCCTTCAATTAACAGCAATAAATTCCTCATAAAATATTCTAAACAATGCCGGACTTTCTTCTTGCGTTACATTATTTATGCGGCATGTTTGCTATTCTTATCCTTAGAGCAATTTTATATATTATGTCTTGTTTCTCAGCCAGAAAAACAACTTGCCCCTGCGGAATGATGTCGGCAGTCGGTTCTCCCTGCCCGGCTGATCCCAGCCGCGCAATGCGCACACACACACTGCCCCTTAGAGGTGACATCCACGCATGGCCACAGGCAAAAAATCACAGCTATTGAGATGTGTTTTGATTGCAACGTGTTTGTGCAATTTTGACCAGCTGTCTGGCTTAGCAGAAAGAGCTCTTTTTTTATTTATAACGAATGTCCATATTTTGATCTGAGATAAGCACTGCAAATCTTGCATAGCTCCTTTGACTTTCAGTACCGATTTTTTGCAATGGACAGGATTTTTTGCAATGACATCTGGTGTCAGGTTCCTGAACCCAGCTCCTTTCCCTGAAAACTCCATTATGTAGGGATTGCAACTTCTGCCACCGTGCCTTTCTAGATGCTGCTGGACGTGGCCATGCTTGGAATAAAAGAAACCCCATGGCGACCAGAGGCAAATTGACATGTTGCCATCCACCTTAACAAATGAGTATGGAAGTGATGAGAAAGGAAACAGCAGGCTAAGCCTTTTACTTCATCGACTGCTACAACAGCCACCAACCCTAATTCTGCTCTGCTCTTGTCCTCATGGAAAGTATGACTCTGACAATCCAGCCAGGCCTCAGCCACCTCAAGGGACACTCTCTCATGTCAAGTGCTTTGCTGTCTCCTGCCCTGATAGAATAATGAACAAAATCTGTCTCATTCCCTGCCCTCCTGAGCCAGGCGGGGTTGCACACAGATAGACAGAGGAGGAAAGGAAGAGCAGCAAATGCTTTCTTGTGCCCATCTGCCTGATCTGACAGTAATTTCTCTAGCTAGAATTTTATATTGAGCAAAGCAACGTGTGCATGTCTCCAGTGCAGGGCTGGAGGCGGGGAATGAGCACTGAGCTGTGTGGGACACAAAGCCATCATGTAAGCATGCTGGGAAACAAGGCATTTAATTTAAAATAAGCAGAACTAGGAGCTCCAGGCAGGCAGGAATTGCAAGCCACTCCCCCAGAAAGAATTAGCAAAGCATCCTCCTGGGATGGACTTAACATTGAAATTTCAGCCTGCTCTTTCACACACTGGCAAGGAGAAAGCAGGCATGCAGCAGAGGGCTGGGGCCACTCTTCATTGAAATGGAAAAGATTCCACAAACATGAGTTTCCCCTTTTCCTGTTTGTTCCTTCTTTTGACACCTGTTAACTCCAAATGCTTGCGTGCTTCATGGTTTACCTGCGCTCTGCACGAGCTCGTCTGCCTCCAAGGCAGAAGACCTTCAGGAATGAGATGACCATTTCTGTGGTTTAGGGACCTGAAGCAGGAAGATGTATGAACTGAAATGGGGACAATCTCCAGGGCTGAAGAGTGATCCATCACAAAGTCACGATCCAAGAGCAGGAGAAAAACCATGGTTTTGGCCCTGCTATGTTTGGAAGGGGGATAGATCTGCTGAGAGATGGGAGAAAGACTATGAACCAACCAGGAAGAGAGAAGACCTGGCCCAGTCTTTGCACAGGAAGTCAGGAGGTGGGTGTGTAGAAAACTGAGGTTCTATTGTAGCTGTCCATACTGGCATTTGGGCCACTCTGAAATGGAAAGGAAAAGTACAACCCCAACAAGGTGCGATACAGGCCCTTTGGCAATGAAAGTCAATGTCCTTGTTCTACAGATTAAAATAATGACCATTTTGGAAATCGTTACTGGAATTATTCTGCCTGGCTTCAGTGGAAGGAAGTGGCATTCATTAATTCCTATCTGACATTCCCTTTTATCTGGTGACTGGGGTCAACCCACAAGGGGAACACTCAGCCAGACATTAACAAAACAGGAGGTGTGCATGTGTTTGTAAGGGAAGAATGAGTTATAAAAATGATATTTTCCTTTGGAGAGAAACTTGCGACAAGAGATTTTTATGAGTAATTTTCTTCTTGGAGACTGTCCCTCTACACAAAATTAACCCAGCAGTACTAGAGACAGAGGTCAAAAGAGAAGTCCTTTCCACAGGCTCTCCCTTTCCCTCGAGGGGGTGGTCATGCCAGGTGGATGGTCATCCATCATGTCTACAGCTGGATCAAACTGTGGATCAGTGTGGCTGAGGATGTCCAGAGCTTGGAGTTCAGCAGACCAGACAGTGCCACAGTAGGTCCCTCTGTCCTTGTAACAAAAGCCTCCGCTGCATCTTCCCTTATCCCATCACTGCGCTTTCCCTTGTCTTCTCCCTTTAAACATGCGGAGGTACACCCTGCAGAGGTACTTCCTGCAGAGATACACTGTGGGAGAAACCTTGTCCACATACACTCAGCTTCAACAGAAGGCCCAAGGTTTCTGAGGGAGATAATGCACTGTTGCCATGCATAGCACTCGACAGATTTCCACACTTGAGTGAACTTCATCAGCCCTGACCAGAGGCAGGAGTATTTCTTGGTCTGCTTTTCTGAGTACCAAGGATGTGCCATTTGCATGGAAGTGACTGCAGAAGGAGAGCCCACCCTATCCTCAGTATGTCTGTCCTTTCCTGGAAGCAGAACTGTAGTATGTGCACTATTGGACTACATGAGAAGGAAGATCTGCCCAACACCGGTCAGGGAATGAAAGAACCAAGTCACTGACCCAAGCCCGTGCTTGCACAGGCAACACCACTGCACAGGTCCCTCCACTAAATACATCAAACCATTTTAAAATTATAAAATTATTTTCCAGTACCTCTTGTAAGGATGCAGAGTGTGGTACGAATACACCAGCTACCATCCAAACTCTCTCCACTACAACAGCAGCTGCAAAATATTCATTGTGTCTTGCAAAGGAGTGACTGGATGCAAAAAACCCTCAAAGCTCCCTGTGAGGCTGTGCTGGTCACACCCTGATTCCCAGCCTTCCTCCTCCTCCTCCTCCTCCTGGGGGGAACAATGTGGCTTTGTCAGCACCAGGAGTAGTGAGCACTAGCAAAGCACAATGGCCTTTTTTATCCTAGCTTCAAGGCATTCGTGGTTGGAAAAAAGAATGCATTCATCCTGTGAGAGCAAGGAATATCTATGTTAGAATTGGGCTTTGCCCACAATTCTGTATTTGATCTCCAGGGAATAGATCTGAACATGGATCATGGTCAAAACATTTTAGCCTACTCCTCTCTCTTTGCTTCAGCTCATTTTGAGAGCCAGCACTTGTTCCTTTACCTGTATGCTAATTGCAGTAGTGATCTACCCTCCAATGTCTTTAATGTCCTCCCCAGCTTGGGAAACTTAGTAATGTTGTCAGGAAGGCAGGTAGAAACACAGGCTTGCTCACTGCTTGTGAACAAACCCATCTCTAATTCTAGAGGTCCACTTAGGTAGGAAGGAGTTAATACCAACACCTCTCAGTCAACAAATTGGCCCATCCAGGAAAAAAGAAATCCCAGAAAATTGGATGTCAGTAGATTACCCTTCTGCAGATCCATGGATTAGTGTGCTTGGAGAGGGTATCCAAGTGGAAAAGAATGTAATAGCACTGTATGTGCAGGAAGAGCCTTCACCTCCACTCCAGCTCAATTACACATTTCTCTTATCACAGACATCACATGATGCCTAACCTCATGCCTTTTCTCGCTTAAGCCTATTATTGCATTTTTATAAATATTGGAAAGCCTCTTGAAATTGTGAAGTTTCTTGCTGCAATGGATCATATGCTAGCTAAATAATTTTGTTTCCTTGGTTGTCCCCCACTCTGCTCTTCCAACATCACTTCCTTGTTGGCCTAGTTCCTTGTATTAAGTGATTGCAGCATCCATCCTCCCTTCAATTTTTCCATCATACATACACTTACTTTCCAACTGCAACACAATACCAAACTCCTCCCAGATTCTCTCTGGCCAGCCTAGAGCAAGTACTACAGGCACAAATACCAGAGGGACTGAATAAATGGCTTTGGACTTCCTGTAGGCTAAGGGAAGTTTGGAGTGCAGAGAGAAACCAGGAACCAGTGTAGCTGGTGCCAGCTGTGCCTCGAGTGCGTGATGCTTTTCCATAGAACAAAGGGTGCAGTCAAAACCAGAGTGGCTGAATGACAACGCCTGAAGTGGCAGCTCTTCAATTTATTACAAGTATTGTGTCAATGTGACATTTCTTCTTAGAGCCCTGGCCTTGGGCTCCAAGGGCTTGTCTCACATTGTCTTTTCTCTTTCTTCTGTGGGCTTTTGTGTTTCGGGGTTTTTTTTTTGCTTTCTTACTTGTTTTTTTTTTCCCCCCATTTATTCGTCATATTCATGGAAACAAACTTGAAAATAAGAACCAAACAGATGTAATTTGAAAGTGAGATGCTGATTAACATAAGGAGAGGATCTCTAGCAGATCAAGGGAGGTGACTCTGCCCGTCTCCTCAGCACTGGTGAGACCACAGCTGTGCCTGGTTCTAGGCTCCCCAGCACAGAGGGGTACATAGGCATAATGGAGTGAGCCCAGCAAAGGGACAAAGAGATGGCAGAGGAATCAGAGCGTCTGCCATATGAGGAGTGGCTGAGACATCTGGGATTATTTAGCCAAGAGAAGAGAAGGCTCAGGAGCACCTTATCAGTGTGTATAAACTCCAGAGGATGGCAGGGGACAAGGAATATAGATCCTGACTCTTCCCGGCTGTGCCCAGTGGCAGAACAAGAGGCATTGGGCACAAAATTAAATACAAGACATTTCATTTAAACATAAGGAAATATACTGAGAACTGGCACAGGCTACCCAGAGAGGCTGTGGAGTCTGCATCTTTAGAGATATTCAAAAACCTGACTGGGTATGTCCTGAAGCAGGCTGCTCCTGCAGGAGGCGGGACTGGGGGATCTCCAGACTTGCCTCTCAACCTCAGCCCTTCCACAATGCTGTGATTCTCTAACGGGATGCCAGAGCTGTGATTTTAAATGTTAATTTCTAGCTGTAAAGACATTTAAAATTCTGGGAGAGGGAGATGATCTGTTCTTTTTCAGGATCTTTGTTGGCAGTGTTATGTTTTCCTTGAGCTCCAGTCCTCCCTCTTAAGTAGGTGAAAGCTCTGGGAGCAGCCCTGGCCATGAACTGCAGGGCATGTTAGACAATCACCTAGAACAGCTTCTCAGGTGAGATGTGAACATCCCTTTAACCAAGAAAGGATGAAATTGAAGCTTCAACTCTGAGCTTGCAATGCCAGGTAGTTTCCAGTGTGTCTTGTATGTTTCCCTGTTTAAACAACCCCCCATGAAACTGAACTCAGAGGTGGAAAAGAGGGAAGATGTTAAGAATGCTAGACATAAATTTGTTTGAAGTTTGTTTCAGAGATTTTCAGGAGGATTTTCATCAGCACTATCGACTTTTAAAGGTTTTGCATTTAATTTTCGAAAGTCTGATAAAATTAATTAGTAGCTGTATTTATTCCCCTTAATTTTTTTACCTGTCTGCTGCCAACTGAGATTAAAAAACCCCACCTTCCTAATATAAAACAAAAATTCAAAAGCACTAATAAGCCTCATAGAACTATTGCCGAAAAAAAATCAGACTTGCCTCTTCTTTTTGACCATCTCACATCACAAACTTTTTAAAAGAGAAAGTGGTGTAAGACATTTTGAGATGTTTAGGTTCTTAGTAGTCCTCAATGCAGAGAGATGAATTTCAGAATCATGGAACCCTAGAATGGCTTGGTTTGGAAGGGATCCTAAAGATCATCTAGTTCCAACCCCACAGGCATGGACAGGGGTGCTACTCACTAGATAAGGTTGCTCAGGGCCCCATCCATCCCGGCCTCGAACACTGCCAGGAATGGGGCATCCACAACCTCTCTGGATAATGCATTCCAGTGCCTCACCACCCTCACAGTAAAGATTTCTTCCTGATACCTAATCTAAATGTCTCCTTGTCTAGTTTAGAACTGTTCCTCTTTGTCCTATCATTACCTGCCCATTTAAAAAATCTCTGTCCCTCATTTTTTAGGTCCTCCTTAAGTACCAGAAGGCTGCAATGAGATGTCCCTGGAGCCTTCTCTTTGCCAGGTTGTTCAGCCTGGAGAAGAGAATATTCAAGTATTGTAATGAAATGGATCAAGTTATGAATAACTGGGGAACTTAATCCCGTATTGGGTATTTGATTCAAAAGAGGGGAGATACTTTTAATTCAATAAGTATATAAACCTACAAAATCAGAAGTGTCTCCTGAGTTGATATTGCTCAGTTTTCTTTATACCTGTTCTGAAACATGCAAAGAGGTCTGATGTTGGGGAAATGGTGAGAATTACTCTTCTGAAAAACTGTCTTTAAGTGATGTAATCCAAGTGCAAGGATCAGTTGGAGAATACTGGCCACAGCAAAACAGGTGTTGCTGGGGAATTGTCCCTTGAATCTTTTATGCACTGAATTATTGCAGAATAATATTTCTCCCTCCAGACACATGCTCAGCTATAATTTGCTCATAGACTTGAAATTGCATTTGGAAAAAATATTCTAAAAGAGGATAAGGATGGAAAACACTTTGGCTTTTAGAAGTTCAATACTGAGTGGACAGATGTGATTATTTTCCTATCTTAGCAATAAACTATTACTGTACACTAGAACTGATTAAGAAAAATGGAAGTGCTTATGGAATGAAAACAAACTCAAATTTTCTTTCCTTTATTTAACCTAATTTATTTTGTGATCTCAGCCATTTTTCCTCTTCGTATTTGATCTCAGGTTTGAGTAACATGATTCAACAGACCTGTCCTAAGACACTTAAAGCATAAGGAATGCCTGTGTACTAGGATACATTCTAGACTTGCTACAAGCACTAGAGTAGTTTACTGTGGAATTGAGTGAAGTATCTTGAAAAGAAATCATGCTATCAGGTAAACCCAGCCAGATTCTCTAGAAAGAAGCTCAGGTAGGCTGTCCTGCTCAGGTCTCTGTAGTAACTCTCCATGTAAGTCACAAGCTTTTTGGAAAAGAGGGACATTTCTCAGCATCTGCAGCATACTAACTATGCTGTTTGTGCCCAGTAAACAAACAATTTGAATAACAAATGGAATTGTTTCTAAATATAATGTTCCACAATGCTTACAGAGATGCCATCTGCTCTGTAAGGTAGAAAGCTGGAGCCCATAAAAACTTCCATGTATGCTTAATTTTACACCCTCATGCAGCCCCAGAGCCATTCAAGCACATAAAATTGAGCAGATACGTAAACATTTGCAGAGCTACAGCTCCATAATTGATAATTTTGCAGCCACCGTATTTTTCAAGGATCTGGAAAGTAGTTCAATGGCAGAAGGTGCCTTGAGGGTCAACAGAAATAAGCTGTGGACTGCTCATCTCCACTTTTATTCCAGTGCTTGGCTTAATTTGTCTGTCTCCCAAAACTCACCCAGTTCGCAGTGGAAGGATGGCACATTCCCAGCCCTCTGGCATCTGAGAGACATCTCACTCCTGCTCAGAGCTGGAAGTGAAAATAGAGTGCGAGGAATCCAAAAGGAAGTTGTTGAATGCGTGGCAGATGTTGTTACATTTGGCCTAGCAGTACTCCATGTGGCAGGCACACGACTCGTGATCTTCGCCAGAGAGGTTAATAGTGACAGCACTTCCATGGGAGAATTTTCTTTCAAAGGAGAGTGGAACAAATGTTATAAGTGAACTATTAATGGCAGGAACAATACCAACAAAATATTAAAATAAGGGCAAGGGTAGCTCAGAAATAATGACGTGTCAGCTGGGAAAATAATACATCAACAGCAAAGAAAAAACACAAAACCAAGATGATGATTTCATGGGAAAGTGGGCTGAAGAGACATCTTAAGTCTGCTCTGTGTACCTCAATACCATTTCCCAGAGTTTGGCTGGCACCCACATCTCCTACAAACAAATTCAGAGTGAGAAAGTGATACACACTGGTATGAATCATGGATTTCTAGGCCATCATTCATAACAGGAGCCGTGCCTGAGCAGAGGTGCATTACTCACATATTGAAGATGATTTATATGGGTTTTACATAGCTGTTGGGCTTTAATTATTTACTTGATTATCAATAAAAAATAAGCAGCGAGCAGTACAGAATGTTAACATGTCTGAAAGGGACATGCAGCTACTTGTGTGAAACAAATGTGCACATGCATGGAGGCATTCTGTCCTGTCAGTGCCAGGTATGAGGACAAATTTACAAGCAGGATTAGCACATTTCTTTCTCTTCCCCATCCCCTCCCCACCCTTTTCACAAACAAAACCTGCCAACCTGTTCATCAGCTCTGTGATGGCAGACAAATGTTTCAGCAAAACATGTGCCAAATACCCATGATACTGGCTGAAATTCAATATGATGAAATGAATTGATGCTGGCATCCCATTTGGTGCAATGCAATATCTGATCAATAGCAAGTAATTGGACATAATTTTGTGTAGGATAGAAAGCTGGGGCTGTTACATCACTCTGAGTTATGGATCATATTAATCACTGCCTAACTGTTTCATCAATGTAATTTCTTTTCATCAACATGCTGTGGCATTTAGAATGTTGGACATAAAACCTTGATACTGTATTAAGTAGAAATTAAAAGCTGTGCAGCCCAATGGAATGGAACATCATTACCGTGGGCATGAGCAGTGTTCTCACATTGTAGCACAAAACTACACAATTGGCACCTTTAACAAGCAGAGTGAAGTGACAGGGGAAAAAAATCAAATAGCAAGAACTCATATGGACTGGGGGGGGATATGCACTCATACAAGTCTTACCTTCTTCCTCCTCTTAATTGCACTCAATGCAAGACCATCAGGGAGAGAAATACATGTTTTTTTAAAGCTGTTGCTAGTTCACAGGTGTTTTTAAGTTGTGGGATGCTGAGGATGTATTAGCAGGGCAGGTCTGGCAGAGGATGGTGTATAGTCTCTCCATCCCCCTTCCTTGCATGGAAATATGCACACGTGTCACTGATCACTGGGATTCCTATTGCTTACTCTATGCTCTTTCCATTTTAGCTATCTTCAAGCCTCTTATTGTACTCCACCAGAGGTGCATTTGTGGAGGTTGGTACCACTGCCTTCTATCAGATGATTCAAAGTAATTTTTTTTTCCATCCCACACTAGCAGGCATCCATAGTCAGCATTTGGCAGTGAGAGAAAGCTTTTAGGCTAGTCAGTCAGAGAACCAGCGCCATTGGCTCTGCCACAGCCAGAGAAGAGAGACCATGGCACAGTCTTGCTCTGAGTGATGAAAAAGCTTTTTGAGGGGTACACTTCAGACACCTGCTCAGGTTACTAACTGCAGTCTGGCACTCCACCACTGAGCCCAAACCTCATAACATACGCTGCTGTTTGCAATAAAGTCATCACAGAAAACTGAAAGTAATGCTTCAACCAGGCTAATCCTGGCTAATCCAGGCTCCAACCCAGGCTGGAGGAAGACATAGTCATACATATCCTCCCACACTCTGGTTTCTGTGGGAAATAAACTGGGAAAAGTAAAAAGGTGTTTAAGTCAGACCCCTCTTTCGGACCATAAACACAGAGCATTCAGTTTATGTCTTTTCCAAGAGGCTGAATGACCCTGTCTAAGCCCATAGATGAAGTTGGCACAGACCAGCCACAAGTCTCCATTATTATTGTTACACAGAAAAGCTGTGGGACTATGCTCTGCCTAAAGAGTGAACAAGAAGGCAAGTCAACAGCAGAAAAAAGCTGACAACCAGATCTTATTCTTAGAGCACCTGCATTCCCCACTGATAGCAGAGCTGCGGGTGCCTGGCACTTCTTAAAATGTAACCAGCTTATTCATCCTGTCTTAGGTGAGAGCATTTTCTCTGTTCTCTGTTTGGTGTGAAGCCTGTTGGGAAAGACAGGATGAGAGCAGATAATAATAATAGTGTTTCAACATCTCCAGCTCACAGTTTCTTGCCGTATTTGGTGATTGTTTTCTTTAAACTCCAAACCCTAGGTCTGTGGGAATCTCAGCTTGGTCTTACAAAAATGCTTTCTGTTCCTTTTGATGGGGCAAGGAAAGCCTGAAAACCTGTCATCCAACAGAACTGCAAAATTATAAACCTAAAAAGAAGAACCTTAAGAGTGCATTACTCTTAAACATCTGCATTTTTAACAGTGACCTCATGACTTTTAGGAAAGTTCTGTTACTAGGTTTCAAGTGGGGGAAAAATTGACTCCCACTATGGTTTGCAGTTTGAATAAAGTCCTGCAAGAAATACTTGTGAGTGCCACTGGTCAGAAAAAGACCTGAATTATGGCAAAATGGCTTTTATATGAAATTTTCTATGCTTTGTCTTTTCTGTACTTCCAGCTGGAATTAGAAACACAACAGATTTAGTTCAGGGGTGGAGGCAAAAGGGTGACAGATATTTCTTCATCTCCAGCCCTACTAAGGAAAATGGTTACTTACATGATTAAATTTAAGTATATACCAAGATCCTAGTAGAATCTGACTTCATATTTCAAGTATCTCAATAGGAATGTTTTATTTATGTAGAGAAAGAGAAAATGGTGTGACTACTGCTTCCAGAGCTAAATTATGCTGGATCTCTAAATAAACCCTGGAAGGAAGTATGTGAGTCCAGCTTGGTCTTGCTTTTAGCTAAAGAAGTCAGAAGCTGTTCTTGTTGAGTTGAGACATTAATTTTTTCTGCTCTCAGTGGCAAGCCTATACAGTATTGTATAGAGCAGGAGCCAGTCTCCTATTGAGGCCACACCAGCTATTTCTTCACTGAATCTGCACATGAGACATTTTAAAAGTATTTCAAGATCAGAGAGTGCCTGTGCAGACAAGAGCACAGGACTGTAGGGGAAAAGAGCACAGCTTTTTCTGTCTGTGATTCTTAGGAGGTTTAAGCACCTCTAACAAAATTTTCATCTCCCCTCTCCCCATTTCTGCTGCTGACCCTGGCTGTTCCTGCCTTTAGTGGTATATGCCAGATATGTAAATGTGTGCCTGTGGTTTGTGGTTTTTTATTCATAGTGTTCCATTAAAGCTTAAAGTGGTCCTGAAGCCACTCTTTAGGGAGCACTCCTTCTGAGCAAAGTCCATTGTAGTCACTGTCACAGAGCAAGTCATCTGTGCATGCATATGCACTTACACACACAGCTATCTCTTCATTTTCCACCCACCATTGCTGCCAGTAGCACCAGTAACTCTCTATGGGTATCTGCTGGTGCATTGCAATCTATATCTATTCACGACATTGGTAAAATGAGATGATGCCTCTATAAGCCCCGCAGAAAATTAACCATAATTGTTTCATAACTCCCCCTACTTGGTTCAAACTCCCCCTCACCCTCTGTCTCTGCTTCCTATCATCTCAAACAAGAGTTATTCAGAGTGCAAAGACATTTGCTCCTTGTCTGTGGAAAATAACTCCCCATAACCCTTTTGTGCGTTCACGTCACTCAGATGATCAGCCACATCCTCTCTTCAGTGACAGCTTTCCAAGTGCACCCACTTTCTGCTCCCTTGCTTTACTCCTGCATTTGTAAGAATGACTTGTTTTAGCAACTAATTGTACTAACAGCCATACAAAGATAGGGCCAAAGAAATGTAAAACCACTTAGAGAAGGGAAATGAAGACACTGTTATCTTAGAAGGAAAGAGTCCACTACTAAATCCATTGATGTTAGCCTGCTGGGGTTACCTGCCAGAAAAGGTCAAGATGTAATTATGATGGGTGTGTTGAGTGTATTGTATCCCTAATGCATTAGAATCTGTTAGGTCTAAGTACTTTAGCAGTACCCGAGACAGATTAAAACTCTTTGAGAACATTTAAAGCAAAGTAAATGGTAAGATCCTACCTAGGGGATGATGCTCAAATATTCTGCAGGGAGAGCACACCCTGGAGCCCTGGAGCAAGAATCTGGTGCCTTGAGATCGCCTCATTTCACAGTGTATTTACTGAGGAATAGATGGGCAGCTGTGGTACTCTGTGCTCAGCTCCTCACATAGAGATGTCATGATTATTTCATCCCACTGAATTCTTGGAAATCTAAGAGTAGCTGTCACAACGTCCAAGACTACTGTGCTGTTTGTGTATTACTTCCTTGTACAAAATGAGGCTTAAATACTGTATTATGGTATTTGTATAGCACTCATCACCAGGGTATTTGCGCTTCCTGCAAAACCAGACATTAAATAACCTTTTTTTCCCCTACAACCAACTAAATCATTTTTACTGGCATTCAGAGAAGTTGCACACTCCTGTAATTGTTGCCACATTGTCCCCATCATTCTCTTGGTCATGGTCAGGAGCACAATTCACTTCTCCCAGTATTAATGAGTAATAAATAATTCATACAAAAAATAAAAGATACCTAACAAAGGAGACATCGACATATTTCATGTGGTGACTGCATTTTATAGTCTGTGATGTCAATTTCTGTGGTAAAGCCCTGTAGAATTTAAGGGAAAATGATAACCTTTCCTTACATTTTGAACAACCTATAGAATAGAATACAATTAACATCTTTGTCAAATAATATAATCTGGTAGGATGTCTTGAAAAGCTTGCAGAAGACAGGACTCTATTTCAACTCAAGAATAGAGCACTGCTATAATTCTATAGACTGTTATGGGTTTCATCCCTCTTAATTTCTGCAGGACTTTTCAGAAGGGTTTGCACATGAAATGAGAAGAATCATGGGAGAAAAATTACTGTAGAGAGACACAAAAACGTCTGCTCTAAATTTACTACCGAAGAATGGAGGCTTAAACATAGTGTGACTATTCAGCTTCAGGATAAAGGGGTCAGGTGTGTTCTGAAGAGGGTTAATGGCATAAAACCAAACAACAGGGCAGTGCCCAGCAGATATGCTGTTAAAGTGCTTTACCTGCCTAATAGTGACAGGTGGAGTACAAAATCTCTGGCTATGACGATTGCTCCTCAGCTCAGCAGAAGCAGCAACCAGCCATTCTGTGGAGGTGCCAGGCTGATGCTTTTCATAGCCTGTGAAAAGCTCCCTCACCCCAAGGATTCAAAGGAAATGTTTGGTCCTTATATGAGAGACAACTGAATTATTTTGAGCACAGAAGGAATCAGACATTTTTGCTCAGTTAGCATGTACTTATCCAATGTATAAGGGACCTTTCAGCTGTGTTCTACATGAAAGAGCTGCATGGTAGCCTGCCATGAACACTATCCATGCCCACACAAACCAATCCCTTCCCAGGCAATTGCTTTCTTACACCACTCCTGTTTTGAGGGTAGCCCCACACAAAGGGTAGAACTTGATTTTGTGTTTTTCTGTGGCTGCTCAGCTTTATTGTTGTTTTTCATGAGAGTGGCAGAATGAAACAGAAAATACTAAATTATTATTGTTCATTCTCCTATAAGCTGATGCTGTAGGGAGTTGATCATGATCTAAGCTCGAAGGGGGATCCTGTGTTGTTGGGCAGGGGGGACTTCAATGCAGTTAGGCATTGAAGTGGGGGGAAACAAAAGTTTGGTTGACATCAGAACACAAATACTTTTTTTGTTCTGATAAACAAGCACAAAAGTTAAGAACAATCCCTTGAAAAACATCTGAATGCTAATACTACAAATTTAAAACCACACAGATACGAGTTGTCAGAACAGTGCAACCTTAATTAACCCTCCTGTGTGCATGCATTATCTAATTGCATAAGCATATATTATTTCTCCCCAGAGGGCCTGTGTCTCACAACGCAAGGGACAGACTAAATCCACTGTGCAAGAAGCTGTTCAATATTTTCCTTTCCCCTTCTATTTGTATGGTCCCAGGTTATTTACTGAACAGTATTCACTTCATGCTGAAGTTAGGATTACTCATCTTATCATGGACATTCTTGTCACATTCCTGACTTTAGCAGCTGTGGACCTCACATAAATTAACGCATTTGTTTTCATTTGTGTAAAAGCAGGGCTTGGCATTATCCCCATTTAGCTGAGGAGATCACCGCTGAGCAATTTCTTTGAGAAATTCGATTGCTCTCTCTAAAATGGTTAAAAAAGCTAATGAAATATGGTTCCACCATGAAGAGAGCTGCTCAGTTTTAATAATAAGTGATTCTACCAGTCCTGCATAAATTTTTTATTTTTATCCTAACCAATGTAAGCACAGATACCCTCATTATTCTTAGGAATAATTAACCCGTTTTCAGAATCCCACCAACTCCTCTGATTGAACAGCCATTGTGAGATGAACCCAAAGAACAGACTTGCCTTACTCTGCCACAGAATTATCAAGACTTCAGCTGACCTGGAATGAAGTCATTTCCACCACAGAGGCTGACTTTCTTAAACTTTTGTCACCTAGTTCATTGCCATACTGACTAGTCTCATTTGTCTTCTTCAGTCTTTGTTTCGTGGCCTTACTTCAGGAGTTCTTCTGTTTTGGAAATATGTGCCACAAGGGGAAAAATACTGTATTCCTTTAATTTTAAAACCCCACAGTTTTTAGAAACACCTGTCACTGTTTCCATTTCTCCAATCAGTGAGCAGTGCGGGTGTCTCTCTCAGTGGGAGATGACAATTTGATGATACTTCATCAGTGTGGGACTCCTGCTGAGAAGTAGATTGAGACAAAGGAAATGCCTCTCGGCACTGGAACAAATAAGAAATCAGATTTTCTAAGTTATTGTTCGGTAACTTCAATTTCTTTTATTTTTTGAAGTAAGTCTGCATGTGTGTGTACTGGCATTAGCATTGGCCAATTCACTCCCGTTTCTCTCTCTCAACTACACAGGCATTAATGCCACCAGCAAAATGACAGTCTTCAGAAAAAAACACCACGCTGAGATCCAAGAGCAGTACTAAAATGCTGGCCTCACCAGACATTTTCTGCAGAGCTCAGGTAAGGTTTCTTTAAGGTCTCAATTCACTGAAGAATAGAAGCCTAGAGCAACAATCTTTTCATCAGAAAGTTTATCTTGTTCCTGGTGGTATGTGTGTTCTGATTTGTATGTTCAAGGCTGTCTGCTTTATCAGAAAGGACACATATACTTAAGAGAAAGAATGAAAGAAGGCCTTAAATTCCAAAAATAATGTGTTAGTACTGGAAAGCAGGGAATGTAAAAATACAGGGCAAAAGATTTGGGGAAGGGGTGAAAATTCAACCACCCTGAAATCAGTTGAAGCTGAGAAATCAAAGGGAGCCTTCCCACTCAGTCTTTGGAACAGAATGCCCTATTGCCTCCTAGATTGCTCATAGAGAAGAGAGTCACAGGCTCCCTGCAGGTTGACAGAATATTCAGTGCATGAATGGCACTGAAATGCCCAGACTCAGGCCACGTTAAGAATAACTATTTGATGGAAATTGTTGTAAATCCTCCTTACCATTCAGTGTGATGAGATTCCCTTTTCTTGCATTATGGACAACTGGGGCTGTGTGAAGTTGCATAGCAGAGAGATGCCAGCCCATCTGCAGGTATTGTCTGGACAGCAAGCAATAAGAAAGAGGAGTGGTAGGGGTTGGTCATATTCACAGTGCTGCAGGGGTACAGAAAGCATGGTATATGTACTCTTAGCATGATACAAGTGCTCTTTGTACTCCTACACACAAGGAATGAACTGGGCCTGGTTCCTCTTCCCTACTAGGACAGTTTCTGTCCCTTTGGTCAGGCATTGGACAGTCCTCAATAACCAGGACTAAGCTGGTATATTGTAGGGAAGAAAAGCTATTTTTCTGGGAATTTCCGTGTCACTGTGGCTGAGGGAAGTCCAAGCTGGAGAAGGACTTTTTACAAGAGCTTGCAGTGACAGGACAAGGGGAAATGGATTCAAACTACAAGAGGGTAGGTTTAGATTAGATATTAGTAAAAAATTCTTTACTCTGAGGATGGTGAGGCATTGAATCAGGTTACCCAGAGAAATTGTGGATGCCACATCCCTGGAAGTGTTCAAGGCCAGGCTGCATGGAGCTCTGGTCTAGTGAAAGATGTCCTTGGCTATGGCAGGGGGTTTGGAACTAGGTGATCTTCCAGCCTAAACCATTCTATGATTCTATTTTAGGAGTAACACCTAAATGCCCACTTCTAGAGAGACTGTAAGCAACCATTCCTGGGTCTTTGAAAAGCGTGTTGCAGGGAGGATGCAAAAAAAGTCTTTCTCCTTTAAATGCATCTGCCTCCTTTCTTCCTCTTATTTCTCCGAGGTCCAGGGTTCTCCAAGGTTCTCTCCTGGTGTCCCCACTCATTTCAACAATCTCATGTAAAGGATGAACAGACATGGTTTTCTTCTGGGCAGAAGCACAGTTCATGCTGCATTTCTTCTGCAGGCAGATGAGTCTCTCAGGAGACCATGTGTGAACAGTGTAGCACTATTAGCCTTAATTTTGCTGCATGGTAGAAACCTGTCCTGCACCTTCATGGTGTGATGTCTTGATCCTGCTGACCCACAGCCCACACATTTGCATTTTTCTGTAGCTTTGTTGCGCTCCTTTCAGGTCCCCTGGGGAGTCCAGGTCTTGAACAGCCCACAATAAAAGCCATAGCTCATGATGTCCAGCTGACTTTTACTGCCATAAACAGGCTGATATTTGTTTAATTTAGTGAAATAAATGCCTCTCCTAGCTGTTTGGAAAGCAAATCCCTCTTTACCCTCCAGCTGGTATTTGCTGTACTTGAGTGAGCCTGCTAAAAAGCTCAGGTTATAATTTAATGCTGCTCTGTTTGTGCAGAACCAACAAGCCTTTCTTAAGGCCTCTTAGGGTTTTTTAAGCCAAGGAACTGCTCTTTTCCTTGACAGAGCTCTCTGGTGCCTTAAGAGCATTGCACACAGCACATCTTCAATCAGGGATAGCAAGCAAACAATGTATTACCTGCAGCAAAACACGCTGCTGAGCATAATAATATATTGACATAGGACCTTACTGAACTTTCAGAAGTTCCATGAGGAACAGAATCACACAGAACCTCTTTTTTTATTATTTACTGTAATGGGTTTTCCCTGGTTGGATGCCAGGTGCCCACCAAAGCCACCCTGTAGTTCCCTGGTACCAAAACGTTGCCATGTAAACCTAATACATTTAGTGACAATGAACTGCTTGTCAGCCTCTGAGCATAGTGCTACTGAACAGCAGGGGCTGTGGCTCTGTTCTTTTCCTTGGGTCTTTGCTATAATCCTGAGGTGAAAAATTTGGACTTTACTGTAAGCAGGCATCAACACACCTCTACTGATATCCCTGCTGAGTGATTCCAGAGAGACTATTTGTGATTCCAGTGCTTTTGAGCACAGGGATGGTATTGCCACTGTTTTCAGCAATGTCCAAGTATCAAGACAAGCTGTGGAGATACAAGGTCAGTATGGGTGGTGATTAAATGAGTGGAAGCTTCCAAAGAGAATAAGAACTAAAGTTGCAGATTTTTTTGTCTCTTCCCACTTAGCACTGCAAGCTCAATTTGTAGAAACACATGTGCTTTAGAATGTAGTATTTCCTTCTTTCAAAATTTGTATTTGTCTACTAATTTATTATTTTTCATGATGTCAAGAAGAATTCAGGTCAGCACTATACTGTATTAATCATGTGCTTTCAAAAAAAATCTCTGCTGCAGGACCAAGATCTATTCTTCTGCTTATAGTTGCCCTAATCCTGTGTCTAGTCCCATGTGCCCTCCACTCTCTTCTTCCTATTCTTGTCTCCCCATTTCCCCTTCTTTTCAGTGGCTCTTGGGGGTTGTCTGATGACATGCTTAAGTCAAAGAGATTTCTTCCAACTGACTGCTTTCATTCACAGTTCTCAGTTCATGTTAGTAAAGAAATGTACATAAGGGAGTGAAAAATTAATTGAAAGGGAACGATTTGTAGCCACGTTCTCAAAAACAGTAAGGTAATAACTTTGCCATGCTTGACCAGGAACAAGCAGTGTTTGTGGTTTCTGAGATGCCAACTACCTGAGAGAATTTGGAGGCAGGTGAAGTCCTCACCTAGAGTGTTCAAACTGAAAGGGCACACATAAAACTCAAAATCATTATTTCCTTTTACCCTTGTACATAGCATTTTCACACTACAAACCAAGAGTAGTGTGAAAAACCAAGAGGGAAGACACAAAACACTGCATGACTTTGCTTGAGAGTGAAGAAGTCACTCAGCCCTTTCATTTTAACCATTTTTCATTTAGGAAGTATGAGTGCACACATGAAACAGCATCAATTTTTATGCAAAGAATTGTGTTGTTTATGTGTGAAACATTATACTTTAAATTAAAATTACTTCATTCTGAAGAACTCTCTTTGGAAATGAGTACAGCCTGCTGAGCGCCTGAGTTGTTGAATGAAAACATTCCAGAAGACCACCACAACTTTGGTCAATATTTAACAGCTCACTGTGACTCCAGAATACAACTCTGATATATATTCTAGAGAGCCCACTACTGCCATATCTGAGATTAAATCATGCTTCAATTATTCTGTTTTATGGGCCACTGCAGAACGGGGAACATGCTTTGCCAGCAGCTGTTATCAGTATTCTTGGAATTCTTGACTGAGATCATTGAAAGCCTTATATGAGAACAAAAAGCTACAAATTATTTCCACAGTAGGTAGAAGTTAAGACAGAAAGCTGTAAAATAAAGAGAAATCTCTCTATTATATAGAGCTGTCTCAGAGTTACTTCTTCCTTTGCAAATCATGATCTACACAGTTTCATAAATTGATGAAAAGGTTTTGACCATTAAAGTTAATTGATACTGAATTTAAATTCGTGAACTTAAATAATTTTGCTATTTTCTTTGACAATTAATTTTTGGCATTGCATTTATCTCCATCACTGTATGAAGCAAAAAATCACAAGTACTGAAGAAGCAAGATTAACATGTACAAAGATGAAGCACTGTGAGAAGCGACATCTGGAGCAATGCAAAAGATGTTTCAAGGAGTGTAAACAGGCAGAAGTAAAAACAGAAAATAAAACCTGACTTTTAAGTAAAATTAGCAACAACTTGGATTTATATAGTGCTCCATATGTTCTAGCTGAATAACACCCAAGGCGTTTTAGAGTGAAGTAAGGTAAAAAGCATGCTGGAGGCGAGAAAGTAAGAAAATAATTAAATTTCTTGAAAATGTTTTCAGCTTTGAGTAGGTACAATTCTTCCCTTTAGATGGCTGTGGTAATGGTGCCGAGGTGCTGTTGTTTTACATAATTGGCTTTGGATGGGAGCCATGCTGCAGTGAAAGAGCAAAGACTGCTTGTAGTTGAAATGTTCATTCTATTTATTCTTATTTTTTTAATTTAATGCTGCAGCAGAATTCTGATTGCTTAGGAAAATCTAGATAGAAGAAAGGAAAACATACAGCTGTTTGGAAATATCATTGAGCTGGTTACGAAAGAAAATAGGCCTTGGATGGGAGAGAAAAGCAAGAACTGCAAATATAGATAGTTTTTTCCCCTGTTATAGTGGGGTTTTACCACACCTTCAGTTCACACAGGGGTAGATTAAGAAAATGATTCCTGATGATTGTGTCTAGGTGGATTTCTCCAGCTCTGAGTAGAGCGAAAATTACAGCAACCTTGTTGTAACATCTACGATAACGAAGGGCAGCAACAAAAATAAATCTGGCACAACATAAACTGCTGTTTAACAGCTTTGAGCCTGAAACGTGAGCACAAGTGATGCATGTTTTGTCTTTTTACAGTATGAAAATTTGCACAAGTATGATACAAAATGGACTCCTTCCTTTAATACCATTCACCAAGCACAGACCACCACATCAGCCAAAGCTCGCTGAAAGAGATGCAGATTTGCTACCCCTATTCCATTCCTTCAGAAGAAAAACACCATGCCATGCACCGTTCCACCATGACTTTACATTTTTCACAGGAGAAAAGCTCAGCAAGTCAATAATTTGTTTGGGCCATCACCGGTAAACTGCAGGTGGGTACATATTTTGGATATGGGTATTTTCCTAATCAGAACCTCTCATACTGTTTCTGCTATGAAATCTTCCCATGCTTTGTGGCGTAAAAGCCATGCTCAAACACTGGGCCACTAGTTCTGGAGGCCTGTATGGCTGGAACCTCAAACACAGGTCTCAGAATAAAATTTAGATTTGTCAGACTTTTGTGGAACTCCCAGAATGGTGAAACAGGCAACCATTTCACTTGTTGGCTACATGCCAACAATTGGAGTTTTACAGCTTATTAAAGCAGTCATCATGATCATCACTTGAATTTATCAGCTGTACTGTCCTGAAGGCCCTAGTCCGAATTGGGGTCTTTCTCAGATATGGGTTTTTATAGACAGCCAGAAGATATAGATGATATTTCAAAGAGATGAAGATTTATGCTTGAAATAATTTATCTAATGACTTCTGTCTTGGAAAGGAGCATTGATAGCCAGTATTCAGACTGTCCAGCTGGCTCAAGGGTCCTTCCTGATTTGGAGGAAGGAAACTTGCCAGCTTTTGAAATTAATATATTATTATTACTGGTATCTTCTTTTTTTAATCCTTCACTATGTGGATCGTACAATTCTCATGAAAAAGGAAACCAGAAGGGTGTGCACATGCTACCAAAAGTTTGCTAGAAAAGAATTCTTCGCTAAATTTTTCAAATCTGCTTGAAAGGATTTCCTGCTGACTTCAGTCCTGTAAATCCACCCTTCACTGCACGAAGATAAAGGAGAGCCTACTCATCAACATTGATTATACTTTATGGTCAACTTACGTTTTCCCTTTAAACTGGGGAATCTTAGGGCCAGAGCTTCCTTTTTAGCAATGATGCAGTCTGCTGACCGTGCCTTTAGGCAAGAGTTAGAGCAAAGGCAAGAAGTCCTACCCACAGCCCATTTTATAACAGAGACCTGCAGGTTGCCACAATCCTCAGAGTTCATCTGATGGACTGAGATGTGCACCATAAATCCAACTCCTAATGTCAAGGAAAAATTATTCACTATCAGTAACTACTCATCACATGAAACAGGCAGCAAAAGGTGACTCAACTGTGTTTTAACTTCTCATACACAATAATACACAGAGAAAGAGTAATAATAATAATCCAGGTTAGGCCAGTAAAGGCAGTGATTTTGTGTTTATGTTTATTTAGTATGTGAAGCAGATATAAGGTCAGTGAGAGGTAAATTTTTGGGATGAACTGGCAGACTTCTAATTGTCTGTTTTCTCTCTCCAAGGTGTTTCTGTTGAGCCCTATATGCTAAGTATTTCCATTAACATCTCTGGAAATTACTGCTAAGTTATGAGTTCCGATCAGGATGTAAGTGATGCAAAAAAAGATTGTTCCTCAGGGCCATGAAGAGTTAAGAGAAAGGCAGTCTTGGAAAAACCACTACAGATGAGCAAAGCACGTAAGAAAATGGTAACTTAGATTTACGTCACAATCTTATTTGTGATTCAGTAATTAGGTGCTAGGAAGCACATGAGAATCCTGTTCTACTCCCCATCAACTTCTCTGAGCAGCGTATAAGACTCCTAAGGCAGTTTATGATGTTCTGCTGAAAAACAGAATTGGGCTCTCCTAATAGCAAAGAACCAAAAACCAGGGCACATTAGTTACACAGTCAACCGAGATACTAAAAAAGATGCAACCAAAATTGCCACAAAACACCAAAACTGCAATTTCCAAAATGCCATAGGCTTCAAATCAAATGTCACAACACCTTCCCTGGAACATAAACCCCTGCTCCTTAAGCTAGCTGGAAGAGAAGCAGCAGGATGGTGTTGCATAGAGTCAATAGCTGACAAAAAGGTAACTTCCCTAATGCAAAAACAACTGCCATACACACCACCCTATAAAATGAACATTTTGAAAGCCATATTTTGTCCTAAGGGCACTCAGCACTGTACATATCCCTTATACTCTCTATCTCTTTTTTTTTTGACTGTCTCAGTGGCAGCCAGTTTTCTCTTTGTTGTTTCCCTATGTGGTAAGCAAGGATAAAACACATCCTCCTCTACAAAGAGAAACTTCTTTCTTTCTTCTACACACACTGTGACTCTGACCATCCACTTTCACCTACATTGCATAACCCAAAACGAAAGAAATATCGTTCTCCTGGTCTCCATTCCCTCCATCAGTTTTTCCCATTGCAGTTACCGGAGCTGTGAGAGAAGTTGTGGAAAAAGGGAAATGGCTTGTGCTCCTTGGCTTCTTCTGTTCTAGCCAGCAACACACTGGCAGTAATCTCTTCTCCTACGGAGATAAAGACAGATAATTAAGATAAACTAGACCTGCTGTTGTGCTCCCTGCTGGGAGGTATTAAGAAGGAAGACATGCTGGCCCCTTTCAAAAGATTTGTGAGGTACACATCAGCTTTACCCTTTGGAGGTGGAACAGAGGCTTTTCCTATGTTTTACTTAGAATAATACAACAAAATTATTTTAGGTTTCGGGGTTTTTTTTGGGTTTTTTTGGTTTTTTTAGTTTTGTGCAAGGCACAGTGATTGGACCTAGTGTTGAACTTACAACTTTATACTTGTGTGCTGAAACAAGGGATCAGAGAAGGGCTACTTTAGTACCTGTGGAAGGAACAAAACTCCCATTATATTAAATGCATTAGGGAATTTTAGATAGTTTAAAACTTCCTTCTGCTTTTCAAACTCACTTCTTGTGAGATGTGATAATGCAGGGTTTTAAAATATTTAATAATTTGCATTTATCTAAAAAAAAAAAGAGGGAAATCATGCACGAAGAAAAACACAAACATGTTCAGAATGCCTATCGCCAGCAACATCTTGGCATTTGCCAGTACTTAAAGGTTATGTCTGTCATGTTTAGATGTGGCATAAAGTCTTTCACCCTTTCCCAAGTAATTGGACATCATACTGATAGGTAAAATTGAATGTGTTATGAACAGCTCTCCTATAGACTCCCAGGGCTTACTGACAGACAGTGCTTGGAGAGAAGGCCTAATTTTATGCATGAACATGTCACGCTGGAATAATTATGCAAGTGCCTGCTTTCCTTGTGCAGTACATTGTGAAACCCCACGATGGTTCCTGGGAATTCATACCTTCTTCTGGTTTTGCATAAACACAATTGCTGTAGCTAACAAGGGGAAATACATTAATAAGGTGAATGCAACATTTAATCATGAATAAAGATCTGAATAATTTGTCTTGCTTTCAAGGTGTATGAAAGTGACATCAATCTACACACCTTTTGTAAAGAGCAGCAAATGCAAAACTGGCTCTCATTGGGGAATCTATGCTCATTGATTTTCTTCTCCTACTTTGTTGTCTGACTGACGTGTGCAAAAACTAAGGTAGTGTTTTGCCTTTAGTAAGCCTAACTTGTGGTTTTGGGTTGATTTTTGGTTTTTGGTGTTTGGCTCATGGCAAATTTAATCAGTATGAGGTATCCCTTCTTAGTCTAAAATAAGAAATCCTTCTGGATCATTGCTGAAAATTATTGACAGCTGACGATAATCTTGCTCTCACATGAACAGGCTAACTGAAAAATTATGACTTAGGGAGGAAAATGTTGGGATAGGGAGGACATCTCTTGAGCTGAAAAAAGGTGGGTGCTGGGAGGGAGCTATTAGGGGGATGAATTAGTATCCTTATGCTTTCTATGGTCCTATTCTCTTCAGGCATCTGGTCACTGTCACAGTTCTATCTATTTTGTTGGTTTTTTTCTTAAAAATTGTACACAATGTTCATGCCTATATTTCACATTTGGAAATACATATTTAAAACAGCAATAAAAAAGTATCTTTGAAGAATTTATAATCTCTAAAAAAATGACAGCATTCTTGCCACTGTTTTCTTTCTAAATACAAATGTGACTGCCATATTGCTGCTACTGTTTGTGTGGTGAGAAAAGTTATTTTTTTTGTGAGTGACATGAATGATAGTTTCCCTCTTTTGATTTCTTTCTCATTTAGGATTCTTAAGCTTGCAAACCTCTTAAAGAAAAATGCAGTGAGTGCACAGCTGGCTCATGACATTCAGTTTAGGACAGAGCTAAAATGGTTTCTGCATCATTTATAGCAGAGAGAAAGCCCTTGAGTTGCTGATTGTATGGGTCAAATAAGGTCTGCAACCCATTCTGTGTCTGTGGCTGCCCTGGCCACCCTGCTGTTGGCCGTCTCTTTCTCTCTATGGAGGGTCAAGTCTCCATTGTTCATTTTTAGCAGTCATGTGTTATCAATTGCTTGCTGCAGAAATACATATTACAGTGAGCCCCTTGGCTCTTTCACTTGGGAGGAACAAATGTTTTTGCTAATCAGGTGTAATCAGAGGTAAATTCCCTTCCTTCACCCTCTTCATAAGCAGGTTTGTCAAATTGGAGGTCATAGAGAGATTGCCTTTTCTCAGTGGGCTTGCAGCTGCTTTTGGTCAGGCTTTCTGCTGGTACACTCATCCCTGCTCCCCAAGTGGCATGCTAGGCTGGCCACTTCATTCTTCCCTACTGTTGAGGGGGCAGCATATTCTTGTGCTCCTTCTGTGTGATTCTTTGCTGCATGTTCTGCTTCCATGCTAGTTCCAGTATTTTCCTGGAGTCCCTGCTCCCAGCCCTGCTAAACCTAGGTCTGACAGTGAACTGCACTGGCAGGACCTTTGGGCTGGAAGACAAAGGTTGTTCTTATATGCCTGTGACATAGCGTACATCACAAACTGCCTAGTTCCTGTGGTGTCTTCGTGCCACAGGCGGAATGCTTTAAGTGGAGCTTTTCTTGTGCTGTCAGTCTGATTCAGCTGGCCTTCTTTCCTTCCCTTCTCTGGTACACTCCTTTGGGTCCTCTCCAGCATGGCTGGCACCAGCAGCAGTACTGCCAGAACACAACTGCTTTTAGTGTACCCAGAGTGAAGCAAAACCATCTCCCCAATACAGCTGCAGCTCACCCTGTAAACGCAGATTACTGCTGGCAGAACAGCAGAGACAGCCATGAATGCTCGTGATGGGTACCTGTTTATAGTCATCTGCTCGCTGCTGAGCTGCCTGAGCAGCTCTGGGGTTGTAGGACTGGGTTCCCCCTTAACTCTGTATGTCCTGGTTCTGATCACATTCCACTTACCCTCAGCCTCCACTCCCTTATTTTCAAAGTTTTCATTTAGTCATCCTGGGCTCCAGGGGTGGGAGAAGGTCAGAGCAGCTCTAACTCCAGCTGCACGGTGCCTTGGCTCCAGTGAGTCCCACCCCAGAGGGGAAGGAGTTGGCCTGGAGCTGCACTTCCCAGCTATGGCCCAGTGTTCAAAACCAAGTAATTTCCAGTCCAGTCAGACTCAAGACGCACTGACGACAACAGGAGTGAGCCTGTCCTCGCCTGTTTCCAGCCAAGGAGGGGAAGGTAAGTCTTTGAATGGAGCCCCTAAAATAACAAGATTGCTTGTATCTTGACCCCCCCCTTTCAAGTATCCTGCCATATGAGGCATTCCTAGTAGTGCAAGCTAAATAGCATAATGTTTGTTCCTTTTCCTATTAATTTTGAAGCATTGCATCCACTTGTCATGCATTCATTTTTTTTTTATTTTCTTTTCCTATTTGCATTTACTCGGCAGCAGCCATATCAGATCAAATAGAGCATACCCATTTTTGACATTAGTTAAAAAAATGCTGTTAGTGGATGACTATTAATCCTGCACAAATGCTTGCATAAGAAAATAAGTTTTCTCAAAGCTGTTTGCTCAGGGGTAGATGGCTGTTCTAATGGTGCGTTTATTGAACAGTGATTTATCTGTTGCAATTATTTGCCCTTTAGGGCTGGTGATATTATATTAGTAGGTTTGATCTCTGCCAGCACCTGGATCCCTCCTTGCAATTAGCAAAGTGCTACACTGTGTCTGCCATTTTGCTGCACACCCCCTCCCCTTTTTCCACTTCCAAACGGAAGGATGAGCATAGCAAATCTCACCCTAAAAACAGTAGAAAGGAATAATGTTGTTCAGTACCTGCTTCTGGATTTAAAGGGAAGGACACATTACTCAAAGAGAATGCAAGAACACTTTCCTTACATCAGCAAATAATTCATGATGTGTATATGGGTATCCAGCAACTATATTATTGCAGTAGTCTGACAAATACTGTGAAGGGGACAGCAAATGGGACATATCATTCTACTGTCTTGACAAAGATTATAACAGGAATGGGAAATGGGACAAATGTAACTCATCCTGGAGACAGTCCCTGAGCTGTAATCTCATTTGTTCTTCAGCATGAATTATACAGCAGTGCAGAGGATGAGAAGGTGATTTTCACCATTTGTATATTTTAATCACTTTTCTTTGCTACTAAACAAATAACTCACTGTGAAATGCTAATAGATGGGTAATATTTGTTTTTGAGCTATGCACTAAATGAGGAGAAGGCAGCTGTAATGTAAGAGTTCTGACAGTTGCACTGAAATTCAAAAAGGATCAAATTCATCTCAGGTTTGCACAAAAAGAATTCCTGCAGATTTCTGAGAATCATCTGCCATATCCCAGAGTAGAGCTGGACCCATGCCCCTGCCTTCCTCGGCTTGAGATTGAGTCTCTTGGAAATCACACCATGGCTAGAACCCACAAAAAATGGGTGGCTGGTTGGTGGGAAATCTTGAGCTGGAAGCTATGGTGGAAAAAATTATGATCACTAAGTCCCATTGGACCTAATTCTTCTGGCAAGTAGAGAAGGCAGCTTGACTGTTGTTTATGCCAACAATTGATTTGGATGCTGTTTGGTGTGGAAAGGCAGCATTTGAAGCTTCCCAAGGCGTTTAATCCAAGGTTGAAATGTTTAAATAATCCATTCTTTTGTAGATGACAGCTAGTAAGCTCCCTAAGGTACCAATGGTTTTCCAGAGCTTGACTCCTGGGGAAAGGTGACTTCCATGAAAATCTGTATTAGAGAGGAAGAACTAACTATTAATTTGTGTGTAAGTCATTTTCAGTGTAGCTTACTGTCTCTTTAAAACCCCTCTGATTATATAAAATTCCTTAGGTTTCATATGCCTGTTGTTCAGTGCCAGACTGAAGAATGTATTTCCTCTCCTTCAGCTTTGTGTTTTCTGCTTGTAACTCGAAGGCACCATGCGAGGGTGAAGGCCTGACGTGACCACCCATGAATTAGGCTGCTATGACAGCCAGCGAGAGCAGAGAAACAACCTGGGCCCTGAATTTATGTAAATGGAATTTCCACGTTCCAGTGACTGGAGGGCTTGAAGTGACAAATAATCCTTCATGAAGGTAGATGAGAATATCAAGAGTCCCCTGGTGGGCAAGCAATCATGGTATATGTGAGAATGCTGGAGACAAAGTTTTGATTCTGAATCTGAAGTGCGCTCTAATGACAGCGCAAGCAACAGAGTGATTTGTGTAATTTACAAAGGAATGCATGTGAACAATGAGGAACAGTCTGAGCTATTTCTGAATGTAGGAACATCAGTGTGTTTAGAGAGGGGAATTGCCTTTGGAAGCCTTTGGAACTGAATGCTAGTTTTGTCTGTCCTGCAAGAATGGGGACAAACCATGACAAATAGGAGTTTTACCTGTGGCTCAAACCGTATTCTAACTTTTAGGACAAGATTTTCAAAATCTGTTGAACATAATTGTGTGTTATGTGCCAATGCTTCTGCACAAATCCAGCCTTTGTTGTAAATTACTTCAAACTGTCCATCCAGTTTCTACTGCCTGGCTCATCCTCCTGACTTTAATGGAGTGCTGTCGGGGTTAACTGGATAATGCTGTAAACCAGTTAATCCTTGCTGGGCAGCAGCAGTTTCTAACAGGCTTGATGGGAAGTGAGGGACAAGAGAATTCTTTTGGATGACACTGAGCCATTGTTTTATTGGGAAGTCGGAGGCCTTTAAATGAACATGCTCAAGTTCTGCTGGAAATCCCAGGTTACACATTTATTTCATTCGTTTTCCAAGAGACCTGTTGAGATGATACCAGCAAAGGAAAGATGAGGTGGAATTTTGCTTTCAAGTTGAAAGGTTTAGGGAGAAAATAGAACGTATTAAGACTGGTCCTCTTCTCTAGAGTACAAGACCCTTATCCTTTTTTATTGTATTTTGAATTAATAGAAAGGATTTGGGTTAGCAGGGATGCTTCACTAGACACAAATTTTCTACCCAACTGTCCTTCCAGGAAAAGAGGTCATGGACAATGTTCGGTGTCTGAAACACCATGGTGGTTAGCTTCACATGAGTGAAGTAAGAGGGGTTATTTATGATTCATAGCTGCTCTAGGTCAGACCAAAATTTATTAGTCTAGAATTGTAATTCCCTTGTCTCCAGGCTGCAGTGATCTCAGTTTCTCAGAGGAGAGATTTGAAAGCAGCGTGGCTCAAATAATGAAATATTAAATTTCCCTTATTTAAAGAAAAAAAACCAAACAGAACCAAACCCTCTTTCACTCACACGACTGCCACAAGATGCACCTCTCTACCCTGTGCATAACAGCTGTAGCTGCTGGAGCCAGAAGTTGCCTCCTTAGAGAGGAAACACCATTCCCTTCTAGCAAAAGGCACAGAATCTATTCCCAGGGCAGTCAGCCCCTCAGCCATGCCTGAAAGCAGGTAACAGAACTGAAATAAGCTCAAGACCTTCCTGATACTTTGGTGTGGGAAAGGCTTCCATCTCTGAGTTAGCAATAAGGAATAGATCGGAATACGGAAGGCCACAGTGCGATGAGTGGCCTGAAGCAATCTGGTGGAGGAAATGGCCCCCTGGCCAGGCAGTGGGAGTTATGCCAAAGAGCTGGCATCAACCCATCTTTCTCAAGAGAAAGTATTCAGAGCTCTTGAAGCCTTTCTTTGATAGAAAAGTGTTGATGTTACTTGTTTCCTGTCAAAGAGCAGAAATCGTGAGAAAAGCTTCAATGAGTTTGATCACTTCAAATTTCATCTGAGTTCATAGCCATTTAGGTACTGGATCAGGATTCCTTTACTCTCTGCGTTGCCTAGTAAGTCAACTGATTTTTGGCTAGATTTCTCGTGTATAGGGGCAGTTTACACTGTCCTGTAGTGCTTAAATTTCTGAAACCGTAACCAGAATCTGGATCTCAGTGTCTGGGACAATCACTAAGAATAACCCGGGATGGAAGAAGCAGCCACTGTGTTAATCCTTTACAATGGCAACAGCCTTGTGTCTTAGCTATGAAGCATGAAGGGTCTGGGTATACTGTCTGAGATAACCAGGGCTAATTTTTGGCTATCATACCACAATACTACTTTTCCGTTCAAAAATTTCTGATGAAAGCATGTTGTGTTAGAATGGTAAATCTGGTAATGGCCTGCCTGGTGTCCACATGCCCTCTGGAGACAATGGTGAAATGAGGTGGTATGGTAGAAACCATATTTTGTATTTGCATTTCTCCTTGTTTCAATTCCAAATCCTCTGATTTCACAGTCTGGCTGAAGTTTGGACTCCAAAGAACAAGAGTTCAGCATAATGGCTGGCAATGCATTTGGTTTTCTCATTCCTTCCAAAACGAGTTCCCAGTGGGTCCTGATGAAGGATCCATAGGCTCTTCACATCTCTGCTAAGCAGCCTCCCCAGATGCTAGCTGCTGCTTCTCCTCTGCCCCCAGGTCAAGGGCAAAGGCACGGTTAAGAGACATCTAACATCAAGAGAGGGGCACAGTCCCAACAAGCCAGGTTCCTGCTCAGCAGCAGGAAGAGAGTAGTTTCTGCATTGCTAAGTGCTGTTTTCACTCTCTAAAGCCTTTGTGTTTGATATTACAAGGATTTGGAGACTGCACAGATATAACAGTCCTTCTCCCTTCCTCGCTTCCTGCTCCAACCTGCTTTTGGTCACTTTCATTCATCTGTCCGTGGCTTGCCGCCTGGATTAATTTCTTCATTGAATACATTCCCTTGTGTGAACAACATATGTGACAAATAAGTAATGTGACTCATCAAGAGGCACGGGAATGCAATGTTCCAGCTACTGAAGGACATTTAGAATTCAGCAACTTGTCACCTTTGTGTCACTCCTAAAACACAGTAAAATGTAAACAGACAGATCTAAAAGGAGATGCAGGAGTACAAACTTGCACAGAACTCTGCTTGTTTTCTTTCTCAGCTTAAATAAGGAAACCGTAATGAAATCTACTGACACAGTTTTGGCAGTTTTGATTTACATTTTCTCTGAGGCCCAGTAATTATTTCCTTGAGATCTTATCTGGGATTAAAAATATTTCTGTGTTTCAGCCCACACCTTTGAAAACGTCAAACACTTATCCACGGTTTGTGAAGATATAGTTGTTTTTTCCCCTCTTTTATTATGAAAACCTTCTGAAAAGAGTATTCAGACGTGACATTAATATCTTGTGAAGGGTCCTGAAGTATACTTTTTGCATAAATCACCTGTCCAGCCTAAATGGTAGATCAGTCTTCCAACTACAGATGGGAAAACCCCTGATTTTTGAAAGGTAAAGCAGGATGCCAAGTGAGCTGTGCTAATCCTGTGAGTATGACTTTTCCTTGCCTTATACACCATAACTCCTGGTTATGTGCTACAAGTACCTTGCAAAAATTCAGTTCATATGCTGCAAGTTTTGAAGGTAGCTAGCCTGAATTGCTTGCTGAGACACAGCCAGCCTGCCAGCTAACTCGGCCAGAGTACTCCAAGGAGCAAATGGCAGCTAATGGACTCAGGCCAAATACAGAGAACTGCTTTCATCTCACAAGGCAGTAAAGAAGTGGGGAGAGGCTTCTTGTATCTGCATAGACTTCATCACAGTCTGACCCTAACCTTTGTTTCTCACTACAAAATTTACCATGAAGCTCACAGATACACAAATAACCCTGAAAAAACAGAAGAAATTAATAATTTGGCTTCCCTGCCAAACCAGGCCTTCCAGCAAGAAAAATAACCAGTCTACTGAGACTCTCACAGTTTTTTTCTGGGGATCTCTCATGTCCTCTAGAGAACTTGATTGCTGAAACAGAGTTTCTTCTTTGACATGGGCTGCAGAAATGGCTTTGGGGTGTGCCAAGCTCAGCTGTGATACCCTGTGACAGACTTCCTAACTGTAACTGGGCAAGCTGAAGACAGACTGTCATTTCATCATTTTTGGACAGAGATCCCCCCTTTAACACTTAAGTATTATCCACATACTGGTATTCTGGCAAGCCTGCTTTCAAGCTAATCTGTTAGGATGGTCCTGTTCCCACTCATAATGTGGCACAGCATGTCAGCTTCAACCAGGCAAGGATGCCAACCTCAGTTGGATTGTGAATAGCCTGCAGAAGAGGCTCCTGCTGGCGGAAGAAGTGCCAAATTAGGCCACATGCTCTCTCATTGGGACGCATTGTGCCCAAAGCTGCTTTGGTATCAGTTATGGAGGGAGTAATACCTTTTTTCAGAAAAGAACCTGCTAACCCTTTCACTTTGTGTGCTCTGCCTCTCCTGTTCAATTTCTATAAATTATTTCTAGGATTTGCCTGTATAAAAAGAATATATTCTTCCCTGACAGCTAAGGAAAAGGTCAGATATGGCTGATCAGATTATAAGCCCCAACTGTGTTTGTTGTTGACTTTGGAGTTGTCTCTTTCTGTTAAACCATTTACTGTTAAGACAACAGCACTGGGTGCTGCACAGACAGTAGTTCCAAAGGAGTTTTTGCCCCAATGGGATTACCACCTAACTCTTCAGCACCTCCTTGCAGAAATCCAGGTGTCCTGTGCTCCTGCACACCTTGGCTCCTCCCAGAGTGCTGTTGAGTAGGTAAGAGACGTACTCTGCTACATGTACCCCTCTGAACAGCACTTGCAGGAGTTGCCAGGATTCACAAGTGAAACATTATTCAGGACAGAAGAGCTTCTGGAACTGCCTTTTTCTAATCAGAATGATTTCTACAGCTTCTGGCAGGCAGCTGCGTAAGTAAGAATATCTTACCTATCAAACTAAATGCTGCCTGCCAGCCTCAGAGTAACATCTCATCACCAATCTTGCTTTGGTGCTGAATTGTAACATGTTTTCCTACAGACTCATGGTTCCTTCTGCCTTTCCAGCTATGATGTTGTTTGTCCTTTGTGTAAGCACCCTCCTTTTTTTGAAAGTAATATGAATGGGGAATAATATACCGCCAGCTAAAATGGTTGCCTTTCCACACGCACTCACCACAGGAACTCTTTAATCAGCAATGTCAGCCAGGGACAGAAATCTCATAGTTGAGAGATAACAGTTATTTGCTGGCAACTTCTTGTATGATAAGCCCAACAACTGGATGATTACACACTTTCTCAAATAACACAAGAAAATGCCACACCACATTTCCAAAAGTACATGTTGCAGCATCTGGAAGCTGCATAAGAATATTGTCAAGATATTTTCTCCTCCTGTTTATTTTTCTGGTGCTCTGAAATCTGAATGTAATTTTTACATTCTGAAGTTATCCACCAGCTTTTCTGCAATGAAAGGCTCCATAAAGAGTACAAAGTCAATGTTATGGACAAAGTGTAACTGATTAATGGCAGAGGATTTCTGCCATAACTAGGCTGCTTAAGGTCACAGTTAAACAATTTTTCATAGCTGCTTCATTCACTGAGTTGCACTCGCATGGTTGCACTGCTAGTTGAAAGGGATATGAGTCAGTACGTGCTGGCAGTACATTTGTATCATTAAAATACATACAATAGAGCAAAGCTTTTTCTGTGAAACCCTGCTAATGAAGAGACAATGCCTTTGCAACAGTGAAATTAGTTTAAAGTAAGCAGGTGAAAAAATAACATTTCTAAACACTGACAGAGTGTTTCTAATGTTTAGAGGAGAGATTTGTGAAATAATAAGGTTAGTCCAGGTCCCTCCAAGTACTGTTCCTATGATGACGTCTGGGTGGTGCACCTTTATAGTTACGTCAAGGTATTTGGGCTGGTTTAAATGTGAACTTGTGTTTTCAGCTACTCTTGGGGTTCAGGCCAGCCCAGTGGATGTTTTCAGTCTTCTTTCAGTGTGAAACAACAGTTTTGGGACTGTTGTACTGTGAAGGAGCATCTGACATGCTGTGCCTACCCCCAGCTCATACTGTCACTGGCTGTCACGCTAGGCAGCTGTTGGGGCATGTCCTTGCATGGAGGAGATCAATTGCCTTTTCTCCATTACAGCTGTACAGGATGGATACAGCAGTCTGGAGAACAAAGAGAAGGGTCTCAGAGTGAAGAAAGAAGCCATAGTGCTGCTTAGTCAGCCACTAAAGACATGTGAGAAGATTGATGAGTAGGATTTAGAAGAAGATCCTGTACTTCATGTGTGGGACCTGATGGATCTATTATTAAATTCTGCAGTGGTCTGAGATATTCTTGAGATTTCTATCCCAGTCACAGTATTTTGTGATATTTGTGCCACCTCCACTGGGTGGGTATTTTGTGCTGAAATATTGCATGGGAAACTTTAAAATTATTTTGGGGACAAAATGATCAGAACTCTTATGGTTTTGTATTCAAATTTAAGGTTGCTGTAAACAATGGTAATTAAGTCAAATTGTCCTTTTGTTCTTAACCGGGCATGATGAATAAGGTCAGGGTCTGTGTTTTCTTTGTTGACCCTCTATGTCAGGGACAATGAGTGCAAGCTGAGATTTTTCAGCATTGGGTTGCATTTAATTGATGAGAAAGCCATCCAGATTATACTTCTTTTATCCCTCCCTCCTGTCAGATATTTATTGTTCTCTTGCAATAGCAACAGCAGGGGCTTTCGTGCTTGCACTAGGAGTAAGAAAGAGACAAACCTACCAACCTGCTGAATTTCATGGACTGGTTTGCACAGGTGAGAAGAGAAATAAACAACATTAATGGAACGTGGATGTTCTCATATCCATCTTACTTCTGTCCTGAAATTGAAGGTAGTAATTCCCTTTCCATTCCTTAGTATTTATTGACTCTTTTTCTTCTTTCTCCATGCCTTCGCTTCCCTCTTCTTTCCTTTCTCAAGCTAGATGCTGTGCAACAAACCAAGAAGGACCATGTTATCTCTGATGTTTATAGCACAACTGACCATGCTAATGCTTCCTATATAAGCTGAAACTGGGCACTTCTCCAAAACAGAACATAATGCAAACAGAACCTGGAGACTTTTTCAATAGCCCCAGCTAGAATCTGACTTTCTCTCTTTCTCTCTCCGGAGAATGATCTTTAGTGATCTTCATACACAGTCTTCAGGTTTTAGTCTACAGGTAGTGTAAAAGGAAAATAGGTCTGGAGATTGCCTGTAGAGATTTAAAAAGTTGTTTCTGGCTTCAGAAAACCACAATTCTTTATAAGTCTTTTTGAAACAGTAAATCTGCATTTATTCATACTGGGTGAAGTAGACAGCTGGCACTTTTCTGATTCCAAGACAAACAGATCCTGTGGATTTTGCTGGCTGAAAAGAAGTTAATACTCCAGAAGTGGAAATCCACATAGCTCCCAACAATGAGACTTGTATCAGAGAAGTAAAAAGATTTTAAGTGTACTGTGTGTTTGACTGGCAGATTCTGAGTTTGTTTAACTCACTGACATCAGGTTAATGAGCATGTAAACAGACTTATTCAGGCTGGTTATCTGAGATCAAAATTCTACCTACTGACATTTGCTTGGACAAGTATTTCTCCTCCTCTCCATATACAGCTACTTGTTGTCTTGTGTTATTCTATATGCTAGATGTTAATATTCTCAATAGTAATTTTCAGAGGTTTTCCTTCAGAGGGATACTTACCCTTAGCAATAGATTTTGAAGCACTATATGGGTTTAGAAAGTATGAAATTCTGTAAGAAAAGTATGTGCTTGGCACATATCTTGCAGTTCCCAATAATGACTTTCCTTAAAAAAACCCAACCCTACAGTAACAGAAACCCTCCACTATGAAGTGACTTGTTTTTTAATAAGACTCAGAATGTAACTGAAATCTATATAATTTCTCCGTTTCTCATGCTCTCTCTCCATCTGTTTGCCTCTTGTCTCCTGAAGGACAATATCTTTGCCTTATACGAATACTGCTGAAACTCCTACAACTTAGTTGGGAATTGCTAGGTGTTATGCAATATCAATTAAAATTATTACCATGCAGTGTATGGTTTGATTGATGTTTATGATTCTCAGAGAGAAAGGCTAAATTCCTACATAAGAGCTTTCAAAGTGATTCTCATCAATTTCACGGAAAATTCAATAGGTGAAACATTGCAACTCACGCTGACATATAGGGGACTTGTGAGTTTGGAAATGAGGTGGAACATAGTCTGGGAATATTATTCTGTTTCTATGCCAATCAATATATTCCTCCTCTGAATTAACATGGTGTAACTGGTACCTTTTCTCAGGTCCACTCATGGGCGGAACTGGTCTGACATTCATGGAAGCATTAAGCTGACAAATGGTTTGTATTGGGAGAGCAGTGCTTATCTTTGCCAGAGAAACCAGTCAGTAGGCACAAGAAGACTTGTACTTTGCTTGATGTGTTGTTTGGTGTCTTTAGTGGACAGCCTCCAGAGCAGCATGGTGTGGCAGAAAGAGTTGTGTCATTCAAAAGTGTCACATTTCTCTTGAGTGATACACAATTCATTGAGTGCAAGACATATCTTCAGGTGGTGCCAAAGTTCCTGGGACTATGTGTTAAAATATGTGTCAGTAACACATTAGACTTTGACAAAACAGGTTATTTGAAGTACCTGAACATCATGGTGACAGTATTGCTACTGTCATGAAAATTGAACAGCTCTGCTATTTCCACGAAAATGGTGAAGCCAGTGAAGAGCTAGAAAGCAACTGGCTCTTTTTCTTGACTACCTCTGTAGTTTGATGCTAAATAGCTTATGTGACTTACAGTGCTATGGCCAGCAGCCTGCAGGTTTGCCCAAAGAGGTGCAAGCTAATCAGAGTGGTGAACTTATTCTACCACAAGGGTTGTGATGTGCTGCAGAGCACTCAGAAGACAAATAACTCTGCACATATCAGTAAATTTGTGTAACAGGCAGGAGTACATCAGGAATGGCACGTTCTTATTTGCTGAGGAATCTGGATATACGCCTTCAGTCTCAGAAATATATATTGTAAATAGTGGTCTAACCCAGCTGGGGATGCTGGCAATTCTCTACAGAAATGACCGTCTTGGGCTCTGGCACATGTTCCTTTTTCTTCCCACCCATGTTTGCTGTGCCTCTGGTATGGCAGGATATGTCTGTTACTGCTTCCAAGCCTCCAGTGTAAAAGCTACTACCTTTGCCTGTTGGCACTGCCTTCCCCCAAATGTGCTGGAACACGCTTTGCATGCGTGTTTTCCAACTGGTTCCAGACTAAACCAGCTCAGCTCAGCTGACAGGAGTGGTGTGAGCACCGTGACACTTTCCATGCAGATCAGGGAGTGGGGAGCCATAATGTCTCTGTGGCAGAGCTGTCAGTGCCTCTCCAACAGGGCTGTGGGCTGACAGCCATCTGGGGCATTTAACACTTCCTTCCTGCAAAGAATGGTGATAAGTTTGCTGGACCATGTTGGAGTGTTGCAATGATCTGCAGCAGGCTCCTGTCTTGGCCACTGGGCTGCTTTGCTATACAGTGAGGATGGGAAGGGTGTTAGGATTGCTTCTGAATGGTCCATTAGGTGTCACTTGCCCAGGATCAGCAGTCCCTGGGCAAAGCCAGAGGAATAAATTGAGAAGCGTTCTCACCTCTTCTTCTTTACCCTCCACCCAGCTCTTTGCAGCTCTGTTTCCTACTACACATCCCAGTTACTCATGGATCCAACTGACTCTGCCCACCTTAAACAGTTAGATTGAAGCATGTAGGGAGCCCTGATCATAGGCAGGGAATGGTGACCTCCTGAGGCAGGCTCTGCCCATCTTGTTGCCTCCTTACACTAAGTCAGACAGATTCCCCTCTATCCAAGTACTTCACTGCACAGGATTTGCCCTGCAGCCCAGGCTGTGGCTGGAAGAGCTGCATTTTCAATGTGACAGCCTTGTTGTGTTGCCATTGCTTCTGTGTCGACATGTGTCAGACAGGAAAGCTCACTGTCTTCTTTCAATAGCCTTTTGTGGCTCTTCCACCTCTTTTTGTTGTGAAAAAAATCCCTAAATCCATTTCACTTCGTCTGCCTGCAAGAAAGCATCTTGCTTTAACCCTCTCCTGGCTTTTTATCAATGTACAGTCTTGGTGCCGAGTGGCTCCTCTTCATGGCAGTGGCAGCTGTGTCCCTCCTTGTGGGTCTGTTTCTGCCCTGGTCTGTGCCTTTCTATGAAATGCTTTCAGAATCCCACTTTCCTGGCACTTACGGCTCAATTTGTGCAGAGTGGAATTACACCAAGGCCTGTGAGTGAGAGATGCAACAGCAGAAGGCAAAGCTGGGAGTAGTGGGAGCAGGTGTCTGGCACCTCATAGAGTTGGAGCTAGTTCCCTGACATTTAGAAGGGATAATGGCTGTGGTGTTCCATGCCAAGAATTGGGAGCATGGGATTTATCCAGCCTATGCCCACCTACTTTCTGCATGTGGACATTTGTTCCCCCACCCACCTAATTAGGAAAATAGAGTGTAGAAAATGAAGGGGTGGATTTGTTATTTTGTTGTGGCTGTTTGAAAGCAAAGTTTGCTTTGCAGCCTCATATTACTGTCCATGGAAGGACAGTATTGTCTCCAAACCTGGCATTAGTGTTGGCTTTCCTCAGGAAGTCTAACGGGAGGCAAAGCTATGCCACAGATTGTCATTGTGGCAGGAAAAAGGATCAGAGTCACTGGAATGAGCATCCATACTGACAGTGAATGCCTGGGAGAGAACTGCTATTGGAGAAATAACCCTGGGGTGAACATGGAAAATGGACACTTTGCAGAGTATTTCAATACACAAAAAAGCCAGGGAGTTTCTAATACACTCTGCCACAGTCCAGTTAACATTTAAAATTCAACTTCCTTGAAAAAGGAACTTTATATCACTTTAGCCATTTCCCTTTACCCAGTAGTTCCTTTGTTTGTTTCTTCTGTTTTGGCCCCAGATAATTTGCTGTCTGATGGTAAGACATTCAGCATATTTAGAGTGTCCAGGGAAAACCCATTTACGTAATTTACCCTGCTAGCCATTATCCTGTTTCCTTTACCCTTAGGTAACTTATCAGGCTGCACAAGCAAATAGTAAGTAGTGGGTTTATTTCACCCAAGACTTCTTCATCAGTCAGGATCACAGGATTGCAGAAAAAGAGGGCTGGAAGGGATGCTGAGAAGGCCATCTCTTGCTCTAGGGCAGGATTTGCTGTAGCTACCTCATTACTGGCAAATGGCAGTCTAATTTGCTGTGTAACAGAACAGGCTGAGAGAGGGGAACATGGTGAAAACCTCTGGTACATGACAAAATACACACCAATTGACTTTCAGCCTGAGGATTTCCCCCCTTTCTTCACTGCCCCCTCCCACAGAAATGTGCCTTGGCTAACAGACAATGGGGTATGTAGAAGTGGGATGTCTTTGGAATCTCTCCAAGGGATTGTGTATGTTTGTTGCTTTAGAGAGATCACAACTTTCTAACCTAACACACAAAACACTCAACATGGAGCTGGGATTTAATCCTTGTTCCCTTATTAATTAGTTTTTGAGGGATGACGGCCCAAATCTGAGGTAAGTTCCCATTTCTGAGGGACTCTTACACTGGTGACAGTCTCTTCTATCACCTCTCTGAATCTAACCTTTCATTTCTTTTGCTTTTCTCACAAGTCCTTGAAAACAAAATATCCTTTTTTGGCTCAGATGGGGCACTAGTTCAACACAAAGGAAGGATGATGGATTTAAAAGCAAAAGCTTTGGTTCAATCCAAATAAAATAAAATATTTATGCTTTTTTTTTTTTTCTGGTTCAGCTGCTGAGCTGAAAAATCACTTTTTGCAAGCCCTTGACAACCACTGGCTGTCCCAATAAATTTGTGTCAGGTGGTTGCCCCTACTTCTCTTCCTACTAGTAGTCTTAGAGCTGATCTTGTCACAGCAGAAGTGTTTCTTTTCTGCTTGCAGTCCTTCAGAGCTGTTTTGGCCTAGTCATCAGCAAGGTAGAGAAGAGGTAACTTTACTCATCTCTGCTAATAATCTAGAGGGCTTTTGATGGAGCATGCATTGTAGCCTCTCAGCTACTCAGCTTTAGGCTATGATTATAAACTTGAATTTTTTTCCTGCTGAGAGCACAGTTATGTCGAGCGCTGGTAGTTTGGCTGGCAGCATCTCTTCCTCAGGAGCTGCCCTCCAAACCTGAGCATGTGAGGTAAAAGCCATCAGGATGTGGGTGAAAGATTGCTCCTTGCAATATGTAATAGGATAAAATTGTATCAACACCTGGGACACAAAGACATAAGAATTTACAGCTTGTAATATCACAAACCTCACAGAGGTACCTATATTCTTTCTGCAGTATTCAGTCAGAAATAGGCATCCCAGAGAGCAATTCACAAAGGGCAGAAAGCTGGAGATAGATGTATTTAAGGCTGTATACCTTTCTAGAACTGAGGGACCACATTCAGCGCTATCAGATGAGACATCTGCACATTTAGGCTTTTTGAGTCTGTTGGTTGTATTTTTTCCAGCAACTTCTTAATAGGAAGTCTTAATGTAAAGTCTTTGGTGAAAGAGTGAGAACCCATATCTGCTATCTCTCAAGGAACTTCCCTGTCTCTTTGATCACATTCCTCACTGGTCATGGCAGTCCTGTAGTTTCAGCAAAAGTCTTTTCCTGGAATTAGCCCAACAGTTAATTCTGTTCCGCCAGAGAGCTAAGAGCCTAATGCCTCTCAGACAAGGAACGGAGCTGAATCCAGAGTCTCCACAACTTGTGGCAGTGCTTTGAACACTGAGAAAACAATTGATTTTTCTTCCCTATAAAAGGAAGGCAACTTACAACTGCATTTTCTGTGAAGCTGGCCCTGCAGTAATGCACACGAGTGCTCTGGGGTGCCAGTGTGAGTGCTGTAAAATGGAGTATCAAGATGTTGGGGGCAGTAACAGAGGGATTTCAGGTTCATAATTAGTGCATTTAGTGAGTTTGGGGGTCTAGGCCTGGGGAATTTTCTTTCACAGCCCACAGGGAATGCACAGTTCCTGCTGGCTCTCAGCTACAGAAGCAGAGCTTAGTAGTTATGCTGAAGAGAGCTTTCTTGGAGATACAAGTTACGTGAAGACGAGCATAGGTACCAAGCCTGCTCGTGGCTTGCCATAGTTTGAACTGAAGGATTTTGCAGTAGAAGGCCTTTTGTAGTATTCATCCTCCACCCATTTCTGAAATTAAATCCAGCCTGCATGAAATTTGTTGGCAGTGATTTCACACTTAGCAATAATCAGACCATATTGGGACAAAATATTCAAAATATGTAGCAATGTGGGACTTGGGAAACTATCAGTATTAAAATCATGGTTTCCAGCAAGACAGTGGATGTGCTGGAGCTGAATAACATGATTTTTAATGAATGACACCCTGGCTACACTTCTTGTTTGGCATTGGCCTGTCAAAGAGTATAGCTTTTCTTAACATCTTTTTGAAGGGATTCAATTAAATTTCTAGCTTTTGGGTTAAAAGAGTCATTAATAAATCAGACTATAAGAGTCTGAGTGAATGAACCAACTCTTACTGAAAATGTGCTGAATAAAGCAGATGTGCTCAGGTAATTGGCCAACAGGCCACCTGTTGATTTTCTTGTCACTGTTGTTGCTACCTGGGGTATGATTCTAGTCAAGGAGAAAATAGGGTTCTTTTAATTAAAACAATTTGTGCAATGTCATTTCACTTAAAATTGACCATGGCTTTTTAAAGAAGATTGAAAACTGTCTGATCAGGCCTTGATTTGGGTCCTACAGCAGGAGGAGAGAAGCAGACTATCAAAGGGAGTTTCACAGGCATCCGTTAAAGAGCTAAAATTTAGGTGTTAACCTTGGCAGTGGAAGTTAATGAGCAGCCTGATACTCCAGAGTGGTTCCTTTTCTCCAGCTGTAATTGCATGAGTGCTCAGAGCTGTTTCTTTCTGTAAGCCCAGGGTGTGCATCTGTGTTTCCCTTAAGTCTTCTTGAAATAGCAGCTGTAATCAGCAGCACCCAGTTCCAGCTGATCTGGTCCTTACTTATGTGTGCTCAGACACTTTCTACAGCCATTGCCTAGGTAACAGTACAAACCAGGAGCTCCTGCCTAAAGGAGTGTTTGGTCTTTATGTAAATACAACCCTCTTCCCTAAATTCATAATAGAATGCAGTTTTGAACATGTTTGCAGATAGCTTTCTGCAAGGAACAGTAATACTGTGTGTGCATATAGCATTCTCAACTCCAACACATTTTACAAACAATACCCACAAAAGTGCCCCAATGTAGCTAGCCTGGGGAGTGGTTACCTGATCATACTAGCAGCTGGATTCTAGGAAAAAAATGGAAAATGCAACAAAATACATCAGTTAAAAATGTAGGCCATAATGAGATGAGAAATCAGGATGCAGTGATCAGCACTTCTTAGAGTGTGGAACGTTGCCAGCTTGAATTCAATGGTACAATCGATGAAAGAATGAGAATCCTGAATATTAAATCCACGGGAACCATGAATATATTTGTTATGACGTTCTCAACCAGTAGGGGAAGCAGGTGGGAACGTGAAAACAGAATTACTCATAGCATCTAAAGTGAGTATACTTCAAACACCACTTAACATCTAGTCTAGACAAAGACAGGCATGCTTAAAATGGTCTTATCTGCTTGTGGTTAACCACAGTTGTTAATTGCGGGTTTTCCCAGTGCACATCCATTTACAGCTTTGCTGGGTCTGGAAGGTGCTTTTGTAAAGGGACTGCAGCTTGAGAAAGGAAAACTTGTCAAGGAAGATAATGATCAGTAGTCACTGATATGTCTAAATAATACCCAGTCTCTGCATCGGAAGGGGAGAGGATGCTTTGTTGCTCTCCCATTCTTGTGGAATGGATTTGAGCGGGCAAATGACGCCATGGGAAGAGAAACTGTGTGAGATGGAGAGACATAAGAAAAACTAAAGCAGTTAAGTGGAAGACTACAGAAGAATGGAGCCACCCTGGCAAAAGAAAGTCAGGAAGCTGGCAAACTGCAGGCACCTGAAATGCCTTACACAGAGAAAATAGAAACAAATCAAATGCTCCCTTCTGCTGCCCCTTGTAATTTTCCAGAAATCTTCTGTAATTTTCCCTGGAGTCCCATGCTGACAGCTGGCAGATGCTGAATGAGAGAGGGTCCCCAGAATGAGTGATGGCAAGGTCACAGCTGGAATGCCTATGAAGATACTGACGTAGTAAATCACAAGCAACTTCTGCTGCCACGTAGTGGCAGAGAGAAAAGCTACCATATGACAGTTCCTCCTTTGTAATCTCAGTCCAAAGGTGATGTCTCTATATTTTTATTAGTCTTGTTCTCTGCTAACAAGTGTGCTAACTGAAGGAAGGTAAAATCACAGAGGAAGACCTCAAGCAATACAGTTCCTGCAGACTTAATTTAGTGTGCAAGTCACTCCTTGTAAACCACATAGCATCCTCCTCTGCCATAGGTTTATCAACAAGTGTTGCTAAGAAGGTGCTTAAAAGCTTGTATTTCAGAGACTGTGTATGAATAGTACCTCTCACTGCTGTGGTTGCTATAGTAAACCCTTGTTCTTAATTGAATACTACAGTAAATAATACTTTTAAACTGGAGAGGAAAATAAAAAGCAAGAACTCCATTTGGAGTTCCCTGAGCTACTTGAAATTACTGCTCCTTTTTCATGTATTACAAGTACAGAATTCTTTGTGTAGTGGGTTATAGAATAGCAGCACCTGCATAATTTTGGTGCTTTCTCTGCATAATTTCTTGTTCCTCAAAACTTTACAGGATATGATGTGGTTCAGAGCACCTATGTCAAAAAGGAAAAGAGCAATTAGTGGCATTAAAATTAGCCATTGTTTTCTTAAAATTACATATGTTTCAGAACAAATTTTGGAGGAAAAGAGGATGCAAAAGGTTTGGATAATCCTTGAAATGATCCATGCTGTAACTGTTGCTAACGAAGTTACCCTGGAGATAAATTCTCTAATGTTTCCCCTTGGTGTTAAACTGTAATAATCTATAAGCATTGAAATTAGAGAGCTCATGCTGATGGCAGCTTTAGAGCCACCACAGATAATGCTGTCCAGGAGACAGAGTACTGGTGTATAGAGAATCTCTGTGTGTGGAGGGTAACAGGACGGAAGCTGCTGAGAACTGCAGGACTTCCTTGTTACCTGGGAGTGAAGAGGAGCAGGAAGAACCTTGAAGGTCAGCACAACTCTTTGAAGACTAAGAGAAACACCCCATACATCACAATAAATAGCTGAGAGGCAGAAGACTTACAGGGCCCTGAGGGGAAACAGAAGTAGCAGTGAGGTTAATAGAAGTAGGAGACTATGCTATCATAGAGTAGTAAAACAGTGAAAGAAATTCAGTGACACACAAAATGCTGGGTTCAGAGTTACTAGCATGAGGCAAACAATAGATTCGTACTTAAAACAGTGGAGTGCAAATAAGCTGATTTGGGCCCATTTTATGCTTTGATCAGACTTTCTGTGTTCTTGGTCCTCTGCCTCATCTTCCTACTTGTATACATGGACTAGTGCTCTCCTCTCTTACGGGCTTTTCTCAGAGGCATACATACTAACATTTGTGAGTTGTTCAGATGATGTGGCAACATGAGTCATAAGACATCTTTTGGATGCTGCTGCTCACTCAAGTAGTGGAAGACATGTTTATTCGTCACCAGCTAACATGCTTCTTATGAATCTGCATCCTCATTAGCAGACAACAGCTGTTTCTTCTTGTAATTAGCTCACAGTTCAATAGGTAGCTCCAGTCTCTTTTACACCTGGACTACAATCAACATGGAAATCACAGAAGCACATGTCTCTCCCCTCACCACTTTAAAGCAGTCTTAGTTACACACATTGTTAAACACCTAATAGACAACAACTGTGTGTTAGAGCTGTCCAGCACATGTGTGAAATAATGTTCTTTTTCTTTTTTTTTTCCTTTCTTGATGAGCTTCAGTTCCAAATGTGCTAAGGCTTCTCTGGCTTCTGTATTAGCCTCAACCCACCAGTCATGGATTAGGCCATAAAGAACTGTTTCCAGCCACCTGCACAATGGAAAGGGGAAGTGAAGTGAGGGCTGCTGAGGGGGGGAGAGTGCACCAGCTGGCCCTGCTCCTGAGGCATTATAACTGGATTCTTTGGGGTAGAAGGGTGTGAGGTCTCAGGTCATTTCCTGCCAGGTTTGCGCTGAATGGGAGAGGGATATGTAATTGCACTGTCTCCCTGTACCATTAGTGTCAAGACTCATTAGGAACCCAATCTACTCAGTGGCAGTAGGCATACAAAAGAAACAACTAGCCAAAGTCTGCAGACTGCAGAGCAGGAGTTGGTGGAGGAAGCAATTGTAAAATTCCCGTCTGGGTAATTAGAGTCAGCAGGGAATCAGATTGGCTACGGCAGGGCTTTCATTTTTCCCCTTGCTGTTTTAACGGGATTGGCAGGTGCTGTTTTATTCCAAGGGTGAGGTGATGTGCCTGTGTCATAATTCACAATGAGAAATGATCATCAATTTGCTGCCATGCTCCTGGGGTGAGCTGAGCAGGCAAACTGTGATTACTATTGTTATTAGTACCTTGTTAGCATGGAGCGGGAAGATTGTTGTGGGCAGTTGTCTCTGGAAGGGGCAGGATCTGTGCACACAAAAGCATGTTCCTGGCAGCTTAGCTACATTTGGAAAGTTTGGCACTGCTGGCTATTTCATTCCCTTTACATCGGCATCTATTTATCAGTGAACAAAAAGATCTAACATCTAACATCTTAAAAGATGGCAAATTTGTTTCATGTTAAAAAATTGGCAGCGTATTGGCATGCTTTATCATCAGGACAATTTAATGTACACAATAAAGCAAACGGACTCTCTTTCTTTGAATGCGCTGCTTACTATTTATATGTTTGCTTAGCGAGAGCTGGAAAGAGACGTTAACAAGCTATTCTGTCTGCACACAATGCAGTCTAAGGCCTGCATCAAGGTGTTGTGAAATCAACAGAGATTCAGACTGAGTTCTTCAGATTCTGACTCAGCCCAGTGGGCTTGCATACTTTGATTGTTGCCACAGTAGTTGAAGTACAGCAGTAAGGGATGTGCTGAGAAGCATGACTTCTGGGAAGAAAGGTTTTCTTAACATTTGTTGTATAAAAGTTTCTACAGAGAGAGGTTTCTATAACAAATCGGCTACATTTACCAGCCAAAATAGAATTCTCTCAGCAGTTTTGCTTAGCTGAATTCCACATCTGAGAGTCAAACTTTCTTCTTTCTAGCTCCATCCATCAATAGTCAAATGAAAGTAAAACTTTGCAGACAAGTTTGTTGATGATGTTGGCATAAAATGCATTTCTCTTCCATTCTCTGCAACTGTGTAGTCAAACTGCTAAGTTCTTGGGTTTTTATTGAAGGATGCAAGACTTATTCTCTACTGTTAGCAAAAAAAATTTCACATTTCTGGTAAAACATACGGGATTGGATCCACAAGGAGGAAATAGGTGCAATGGAAAGCTATACTGGTTTTTTAGGCACTCTTCTGTAAATTGTTGAATGGGAAACAATATTTTTGTCCAGAGATATAAGCCAATACTGTAAAAAAGGTTTTGCTCTCCATGAAGTAAAGCTGAGGCCTTCCAAAATTTGGACCCTGGCTGGAGGTGTCTCTGACCCCCTTGTGTTCTTTTTTTCCTCTGAGACTGTATTCTGCTGGCCAGGCTGTTCTGAGGTGCTTCCTTGGGCTCTGGGCACATTTTCCCAAGCCTAAGGTGGAACTTTGTCTTACTGGAGGCCTAATGAAGCCAGTATGTACTCATGAAATTTTTCAGCTTCAGTAGTTCAGTATTTTCCCACTAAAGGAGCAATTTCATTTAAAAGCGCGGTGAAAAAGAAAAGAGATCCCTGCCAGCTCTGCCCTTCAGACTGCAGCTACGTTTTAGGAACCTATTTCAAACGCAAACAATAAAAGATGTGTGTTTCCCTCAGTGCCTTTTCTTTGAGCCTCTGTGCATCTCTTCAGCATGTTGGGTCATTTGTAAAATAAGAAACTAATACATGAAAACCATTCCTTCCCCTCATCTCCAGGTTCCTAGCTGGAATGAATCAGACTCTGAGCTATAAGCTGCTTAGACCTTCCAAGCACTGTAGATTAAATGATGGCAATAGAAGCTTTGCTTGCTCCTGATTTTTATAGCTAAGTGTCTCTCAAGTCAGAAGCTGACTGTCCATACAGACACACGTGTTATTGCAGATTATTTCTCAGGTTTTGCATTTGGGTTGTGCATGGTAACTTGGAGTTTGACTGAGCCTGTTCTCTCAAGGAAAAAAATGCATGCTTGCTTCTCCCTTACACCCCTCTCTCCCTTAATTGACAACTACTTCTGTCAAAACTAGGCTCACCTTCTTCCCTCCTTCCCCTCACCCATCCTTGGCGGGTCCTCTGTCTAGATGGCTTTAAATCTGATTTGGGATTTGAGTGTTATTTGGATTAACTCATTAGCGGGGCTCCATTCTGGCAAGCCGGCTAATCTGTGGCAGTGGTGCATAGAAGTGTGACAATATTACACTGAAAATGAGAAATCTAATGAGATTAGCATTTTATGCATTCAGACAGGGCTTGGGTTGTTTGAATGGTCTGCAGACACTTGATGTGAATCACAGTAGGCCCAGACTGCAACAGTGCACCCAAACACGTAGAAAGAAGATTGCAAAGATGCACAGAAGCATCAGTAGCTTTGTTGTGGAGGATTGAAACATCTCTGTCCCCATGGCCTGACTTTGACAAGCATTCGTGCATATGCCCAACAGATGAGTGTCTTTTCCTGGGAATGGAGAAGGGCTGATCTGTGTCAAGGGGTTCACTTCGCAAGTTAGTCCTGCCCTGACTATGGTGATGGAGGAAGGTTTTGGTGGTTGCTTCCATGGGGAAGACAGCTGCTGATTCCCAAGCTGTTTTTATATAACACTGGGATGCAGGGAAAGATATACTTGTTAATGTTTGTGACTACCTGACTGCTCCATTCTAAAATTACACCCACGAGATTAGATGCCTGGACAAATTCTAGTCGCACTTTTCCCTCTCAAAGGCAATTTTACTTCAAGTTTAAAGAGAGAAAAGGATGAGCCAGTATCTGCAGCCTCCTTTGGCTGCAGGGATAGGGAGAACTCTGCCTGGTTTCTTGGGTACAGCTCGTAGAACAAGGCAGTCCCCAGTGCTGGGTGCGTGGGCTTCTCCTGCTCTACCACCCGACTGAAGCTTTTGTAGCCTTTTGTAGGTGACAAGGAGAGACTTTGGGAGAAGCTGAGAAGTGGTGCACCAGGGCTGGGAGTCACTCCTAAGTGCTGTCCTAGCCTGCCACCCAGTGCTGGCTTCTGGCACTCAGAGCTGCTCATGAGCTTCAGCACTGCAGCTGGTACCTGGCATGGAACCTCCCATGTTCTTCCTGGACTCTGTTGGAATATTCCTTTCTGAGTAACTGAAACAGATGCTCAGGTCCTGTCAGAAATAAGCAATATTTTAAAATGGGCTGCTTTTGGAGAACTGTGTGACAACTTCCTCAAATTCCTTCTTGAGTACCGTAGACTCAACAAGTAGGTGATGCCTCTTGGGTGTTGTGCACTTGGCAAGTGATGGGCTACAGTCTGGTTTTAGTGCCCCTTAAACAAGAAGGGAAGGTAATTATTTCCTTTTTTTTTTTTCCCAGGACAGTTTAGAAATGATCACAGCTTCTCAGTCACTCAGAATGGTGATGAAACCAAACCAAATACATCCACAAAAAGATGCTGAATTTGGCAATAGTGTTCAAATTGGTATCAGGGTGTCATCTTTATAAAAAACAGGAAACAGAGCTAGGGAGAGTGTATATCCTAAATCTATCCCAAAATTACTTGAACCCCAGAAAAGAAGGGGAGAAAGGAATATTTTCTTGGGAAAGCAAGAATGGCTAACAGTACTGTGGGGCTGGTCTTTTCCAGGGAGAAATTGAAATATCGTAGTGCAGAAGATGGTTCATTCACACAGCTCATCATGTCTACAAAACCACTCAGCTATCACTAAGTTAAAAGTGCTGTAGGGGGGAAAGACATTATTTTGTAAATTTCACATTAAATCTGGAGGAATAATTTAGAGAATTTGTTTGATTTTTTTAAAGTGTTTGGTTTCAATTTTTTTAAAAAAGATTTGTCACTTCACCATTGAATAGAAACTAGCAATTGAGTGCTGTCACCAGCAAAAAAGATATATGTACAATTGATAGCTTTAATGGGGTAAATTAGGTAAACATTTGGCACAGTCCTAGAAACTGCTGTTTGTCTGACTTTACAGACAACTGACTATTGCCTATTACGGTATGGACTAAAACTATCACACCAGTGTTTTATCAGCTAAAGAATTTAATAGAGCAGCAGCCTTTGTGACTATGCCTGATATTCAGTCTTGACAATACTGCCTGGATTTATCTAGGTGAGCAGATATATTGAGATTTTTCTCTGCAGTGTAGGAGGTGGCAGATGGGATGAGTAGTCATTTTTCTTTAAGTAGTGAGATAGTTTTTGCTGCCAACTGAAAAGGAAGGGGCAAAGGAGAAAGAATGTGATGAGGTGGCCTTGTTTTAAAGTATGTGACATGCAGAGAACAGACATAATATAGGAAAAGGTAAGTATAGAAAGAGAGGATGAAAAACAAAGGGCTATTTACTCTGAAGGGTGCTTAAATGCTAGTAATATGTATCATAAATCTTTAAATGCTTTGTTATCCAAGCATTGTATTAAGTGGAAAGAAAAAAAACCCACTGCTACTGATTTGCATTTTGCTATTAATTCTGAGTAAAAGAGAGGAAAAATTGTCAGCAAGGTGCCTCAGCAAATCTTTATATAATAGTAACAATTTATGTATGGGAAGCAAATACTTTAAAAAATGAGTAAAATGAATAGAAATGTAATTCAGAGCAGCACTAGCACTTCATCTTCATGTAATGATACAGGCAAAGCCTGAATTCCAACATTTTGCAGTGAATTATGGGACATAGTAGAGCTTGCAGATCTGCAGAAATAATACACGGTCAGTTATAATATCCCATTAGGAAAAGGTGATGTAATCAATTCTTCTTTCATGGCCTAGCAATGACACATCTAATTTTCTAGGTTATTTACCCCCTGGATAAAATTCATAATCGCTCTCATAATATGAAAATATCTCCTTAGATACATTTGTGGGGAATCTCATTAGAAGGGTTTGCGGAATGTATTCTTCTGTCAGAGTTGAAAAGGCAGAGAGCTTCATCCACAGGGAAGCTGGACTAGGGGCCGGAAAACCTGTTTTATATTCCTGATTCTACTGCTGTATGATGCTGAGAGAGCATCCTTGGCTGCTGAGACTCTTTCCTGTGATTCTTCCAAGTCATTTGTCATCCATCAGCTGACATAGTAAAGACTCACTTATTTAAGATGCTTAAGTCAACCCCGCTCATCTGTGGGAAATGTGCTGGGGTCGCTTAACCTGTCTGTCAGGGAGGTAATCTTCAGTGGGAAAGGTGATGCATAGCCATGGAGAGGCCTGACTAGTAGTAGCTCGGGTTGGGAGAGGACAGATGTCCAGAACTCCTTGGGACAGGGTGTTACATGTGCAGGAAGGGGTAGGATCCGTCCCTGTACTCAGCTCGGATTTCTGGATGCTCCAGGAAAGCTGTCACTTATGTGGTTGTTTTCTTTTTTGCTCAGTGCACAGGTTGAGATGTTATGAAGAATGTCCTGTATGGGTCAAGTTTGGAGCTACTCTGCACGAGGAAATTACTCCTTAATGGCCTGGCAGGCTCTCATACTTTTCTGGACTAAGGAAGCAAGAATGAACAAGATACTGTTCAGCAGAGAGAACTGTTTTTAAAGGAAAGCTATTTTAATTTGATCCTTTTTTTTTAAGTCCTGACAGAAGGCTTGAGAATTCTTAAAAAGTTCACCTAGAAACACAGTTGGCTTGCTGGTCTAAAAAAACACATTCCAATCACCTTGTAATTTGTTGTCCTATGTAGCCTATCTGTCTCTACTAACAGGTATCTTCTACCACATCTCTACAGGTCTGTAAATATTCAAGATTTAGCTTTAATGAAAAATACTGTCTCTATGTAAAGAAAACATAACTATTAATATGTAAATGTTACAGTGCTATCTTTTTAGTTATCTCAGTTTTTAAAAACTCAAACCATGGCCTTCAGTCCTATTTAAATGTAATAAAATAAAAAAAAAAAGCCTTTCTCTCCAGAGATCCAAAAAGCTGAATATATTTTCCTAGCTGATTGATGCTTTTCCATTTATTTTTAAATGTAATTTTCCCCGGGTAAGGAATTGTTCTCTTGAATGTCAAGAAGGAAATATTTCCCAAATCATAGGCTTGGATTGGCTGGCCTGAGACTAATGAGATAGCTCTGTTGAGTGGGGTAGGCTGGGGAAGCAGAGAACGGAGTGATTTGTCATGCTGGTTTTCCAGCCACTGCTAAAGAGCTGCTTTGTAATGCCAGCCTGCCAAATCTCCTGGCCACAATCAAATTACTCCCTCCACATGCACGCACATCCACACCCTCACCCTTTAGATCTATCACTGACAGAATAGTTATTAAACAAAAACTCAGCCCGGGGAATTATTAATCGCCAGGCTTCATTTCTTTATCAAATGTGGTGGCCCGAAGGGAGAGGTCTTTAAGCTTTCAGGAAGACCGTAGCACATTAATCACTGGAGGGAAGCGAGGTGTGGGCTCAGCATTTGTAATACTTGTCAGATCAGAAATAGGAGACACAGAGATCAAAAGAGATGTTTATGACCTGGAGGTGAAAGGGCTTCACTTTTCTTGTTCTTCTTTGTGACCTTTTTTTTACTGTTTGTTTTGAGATTTTGTTTTTGGTTTTGCTTTATTGGTCTCATCCTAGAACTTACACTAACTCTGTGGCTGTACCTCCGGCCCACACACTGCCCAGGAAGAGAAAGGCCATGAGTTATGGATGGAGCTTGCTGTGTGCCCTTTAGCAAAACAGTGGCCACTGCTTTTGGGTACCAGCCTATTGTAGTGCTGCACTTGTCCAGGCACTGAGCAGGCCCCAAACTACAGTCAGCGCTGGGAAGTGGGGGTACTTAGGTGCTTGTCTGAGTAAACTCATGAAATTAAGGTATCCAGCACTAAAGATCAGTCCTGAAAGAATGCCTGACTTCATGGAAGTTTAATACTTGATTCACTATTATATGCAACAAATATACATACACATACGCTTTGAAAAAATTACTATAATCATATCAGCTCCAGACCACATATATGGTAGATTAAGCCAGTGCTGTTGGCTGCCTGTGGCTGGAAGCACTTAACCTGTGATTAGTTAAAGCATTAATTAACATTGACCTTGTTCACTCTAATCCTGAGACCTTTAGCCCCTGCAGAGTGTGGGGAGGTTGTTATTCCTCTCAGGGTACCCAGTGAGGAATGTAATGTAAGCTGCTCTTCAGCTGACATGTTTTTCCTCACGAAAGGCTGGTGTATCAGCTGAAAAAAGAAGCCTTTATTGTAACTTTTCAGCAACACAGCACTTAGCATTCCTGAATCACGGTCACCTGAAGAGATTCCTCAAACTCCTGATTTCAGGAGGTTGGTTTGCTGGTACAAGTAATATCCGTTTATATACACAATTTTTTCTGCACTGGAAAGCTCCCTGGTTGCTTACTAATACCTTGAAATATGTAATAATTGTAGCATAAATCGTAAACACACATCTACTTCCTATATGACCTGGAGCTGATTATCCAAACAGCCTGCTTCTTCAAAACAATACATGTCTATATAAATATATGTATTTAGAGAAAGATAAGGAATATGACTGTATAAAATCTGTGTATGAGCGGGTAAAATCCACTTAGAGATGTTGTAAATAAATGTCAGATTTCCTTCTCATAAGATTGCACCTTGAGTTTTGTAGCTCTAATTTCCTAATAGAACTGTCCAGGGATTTTGCGGCAGTGAGAGCAATGCAGGTACATAGAACTTTCCTGTCTCACAGGTGCACTCGAGGGGAAAAAATATCTCTAATTCTGTCGTATATACGAGGGGCTGCAGTGAGGATCCCAAGCTCATTGGAGAATGGGCAGTGTGTTAACATGCATTTGTACCATGGCTGGCATGCACCCTGATTTTGTAGAGCCCTGCAGTTAGCTGGAGCCTCTAGGCATCACTGTAATGTAAATATTCTGGAAGAATAATAGGGCTATTTGTGGCTCACGAGGGCAGCTAATGTATCTGGTATGCAGCATGTTTTTCAAGCCTTCATCTCTTATTTTTCCAAGCATCCAGCAAGAGAAAAGAAAAAACCCACATTTTCTGCACACAGACAGAAGGAATGAGAGGAGGGATGGATCACATCAAATGGATTTTGAGAGAGCCACAAAACACTTGTTGCATGTTGTCCTGACACTGCAATATGATATTTGCATTGTGATGTTGTATCAATATGTGAGACGGTCTGTCTTCTTGGGAGCCTCATGTCTGGCAAAGCAGTTCTCAACTCACAGGCTCACTTCTTTTAAAGGGATTTTTGTCAGTACGCGTGTAAACAGCAGCCAATTCTTTGGGATCTCCAGAGCAATCTGTGAAAGTTTAAGCACTGAAAAACTTGAATGACCTACAATTCCACAGGCAAACAATTCTAATGATTAATTGTACTCTCAAGTATATCATATATTGAAAACCATGTCAGCACACTACTGTGAATAATTGTCAGGCAGTCTTCCTAATGAATAGCATGGCAAAAGAGAGTGTATGGGCTAAGAGCAATACTCAAGGAGTCTGATTTGTCTGTCAAGAAAGGTCTGAAACCTCCATACCTTTGGATAGGCTTTGCACTGCAGGAACTGTCTCTGTTCATTGTTAATTGAATATAGCACTGAAGGAATTGCTTCCATGTCATTAAATGAGTTACTCCCCATGTGCTATCTTGGGGTTTTGACTGTTTTTTAGAAGAGGACAAAGTGTGGTGTGCTACCATTTTTATGCCCAGTTTATAGTTTTGTAAGAAATAGCATGCAAATGTTATAATCCCCTGACTCCTGAAATACACTTTTATGAAGTTGTTTTGCTTTGACCATCAGGGTATATTGCAGCTAGTACTTGGAGAATCTTGGAATCAGGGGGATTTGAGGTAAGATTCTGCAGTAACAGAGGAATTATTAGAAGGGAAACTCTGCTTATAAGTAGCATATTATCTTTTGTTCCATCACAGCCCTTTTTCCACCATTCTTTGAGGAGCAGTGGGTGAAATTTCTTCATGAGGGTCTGTAGCCAGGGTACACATGCCTCCAACAGCTCAGACAACTAATAGAACTCAGGAAGCTTTAGGGTTCAAACATGTATTTGGTCATGAATGTTTTTAATTAACAACATATTTTCTTCCTTTAGCTCTGTCATGGTTTGCTTTGTATCTGCAGAATCTAACAACAGGTTCCTTGCGCTCAGTGCTTTTCTTGCATCAGATTACCTCAGGTTAGCTGCTCCACCACGACTGTTCTCAGGTTATGTCATGTCCCCCTATGACTGAGCTGAGGTAATTTACTCTTCTTTCAGAGCAGAGTGTGTGACCTCAAGGCACTACAATTATGGAATGATAAGATCTTGCATACAGATCTTGGGCTGTTCCTCCTGAATAGCTGATACACAGTAGCACAAATATAGGGCACTCAGACAAACTCAGCAGTTCCCACAACAGCAGTAAGGTCTGCACTTTTCAGGTGAGGGTGTGGTATGCACCTTCAAGGTGGAGACAGTGGGTAGATGGCTGAAGACAAGGAATTAGAGAAGCCTTGGGACTGGGCAACAATTTCCTTCTAAGGCATTTTTAAAATTTTATTCATGAGCACTGAAACAAAGTTTTATTGCATCCTGCTCTGCATGTTTAATAGTAGTGGCCGATAAGTCTCAATGCAGACTTAACTGCAGTTTTGGAAAAGCTTTCCTGGTGTCTGCAACAAAACTATCTGCCTTGTATTAATCAGTTCCTGGTAGAACCAGTCTTGAACTATGGTTAAAAGCAGGGTTGTGTCTGCATTTATCTGCTTGCAGGGCTTAAGTTTCAGTGTAGGTCTCTGGCATCCAAGCAGAATTATTAATCTTAATGATAGTCATTACCAGGCACTTCACTGAGTTTATTCTTCCTCTCAGAAGATATGTATTCTATATTCATATATATTAACATATTTCTATGCATGTATATTTAAATCTTTAATATATATTTTAGGTATAAATATGTGTATCCATTGATTCTAAAGAATGAGCCACTTCAGAGTGGAGAAGATACTCAAAGATACTTCTATACTTAAAGATGCTACTCTGATGCAGAGGTAACATCCTGCTGTTTCTTTTGACAGAAATATGCAGCCAGGAATAATTCTTGATGTTAATATTTTCTATTCCTGCCTATTAGTTGTGTTATGGTAATGCTTAGCAGACTGATGTGACATAGAAACCATGTTAGAGTTAGTGCTGGAGAGACACGTGGCAAGACTGTCCTCACCCTGGGATGCAAACGGGTTGGCAGAGGACAGAGGAAGGAAGAGATCCATTAGTATCACCAAGCAGGTGGACAAGAGTCAGAAACAACCTTTTCTGGGACAATGCATGCTCTCCTGGAGCCACAGACTACCACTGTGACACACAGCTCTCTTCCCACTAATTTGGTGGGACATCCAGGAGCCATTTTATTTCTTCCATTATTAGTTCTGTGTTGGCACTGATTTATCTTCAGCAACTGTAAAACCCTGTATAAAGGCTGGAAGCTCCACTACCTCAGCTGTGAACAAGGTGAAATGCTGCTGAGAACATGCCAAGGAGCTGTCTTGCATAGAACCACAGGAAACGGTGGGGAAGAGTTCTTGAGTCTTCAGAACAGGGTCTGCTCTGCCTAACTTACCCTGCCTGCCTTGCCTGTTATGAGGAATGGTAGAGACTCCCAGGCCTCTGCATTCAATCCATCTCACTACTCCCCCATTCCTAAAGTTAGAAAATTATACTCCTTTATTTAACTTCCCTTTGCTTCAAGATGAATCATTACTACTCATCACACCTACCAACTCTTTTTTCCCCTCCTTTTATAACTATTTATCTTTCATCGTAAGTCCTTTCACTTTATTTTTCTGTTTAACTAACATCAGCAATTCCTTCTTTTCCCCTTATGCCCATGTATTTTGTCTCTCTCCTTATTCTCATCACTCAACTCTGGAACACTTCCAATTGGGCCACATTTTTCTTGACTTCTTGCTAACACTCCCTGGCTGGGAGCTGAGACTGAGGGAGGGAATGGGAATCCTGTGTTAGAGAAATCCCTGGTATCAAGATTTGCAAAGCAGAGATGTGGGGAGAAAGGAAGAAAAGAAGTTGGAGAACGTGACCAGAGACCTCCTATAAGTTTCAGGGTAATTTGCTGGTATGAGGTCAGAGGATTTAGCACTGAGAAGTGCAAAACAATGCACTTTGCAAAGAACTACTTAAACTACACACAAATATGCATGTATCACATGCAGGGATGATGTTTTACTCTGCTGCAACCTCTATGGGGAAAAAAAAGATGTCAATGAAGACATCATCTCTATATGCAGAGCTGGTAAAAAATGAAAACTCAGTGAAAATGTCAGACTGTATGAAAGAGGGAAGAATAATGTAGAACATATCAAAGTAGGATTATATTGATTAGTGTTAGAGGTCCAACTAAACTACTGCATTCAGTTCTGGTTGCTTCATTTCTAAATGGCCATTTCAGAGACCAAGGCAGACAAGCCCCCAACAAAATTATTAAAGACACAGCATGAAGGAATGGAAGAGTCTGTGCCAGATAAAGTTAAAAAGGACAAGGTTTACTTAATTTGAAAAGTGCAAAGTAATAGAGAAGATAACAGATAAGAGATAATTAATTTCATTCTGTCCCATGGTCTAAATGCAAGTCATCTCTTGATGAAATAAAAAGGTACAAATTTAATATCAAAGGAAATTTTGTTCCCAGTGCAGTATAATGGCCAGATACCTTGGCCTGACTTTTGTATGCCTTGCACAATTCAATGCAAGACAGAAATACAGCAGTATTTCTAAGCTATTATTGATAAGAGTACCACTGCTGTGTCCTGGGCCAGATCTGCTGCTGCAGGCAGCCAGGTTGTCTGGGTGGCCAGTGTTCCCACGTTGCTCAGGACTGAGTCCTTGCTGACCACTCTGCTCCAGAAGGGCTTCATTTTCCATTAGCTCCTGCTGCAGATAATCCTGCTTTGCAGAGTCACTGCTTGTTAGATGCACAGTGCACTTCCCTAGTTTCTAGTACTCTCAAGTGTGTCTGAGCTAGTAGTTGCCAACCTCAGTTGAATAAATAGATCTTTCAAGGGAAGTATTTTTTCGTGTTGTGTTTATGGAGAGAGGTAAAGAGCATTTTTCACCTTTTGTTATTTTCTGCACAATGTAAGCACAAATACTGCTGAGGATCACAGTGTCTGATGTATTCTGGGAACATGTACTCTATCAAGAATAAAACAGAGATAGAAGGGAGGAAAAAGTCTTAACAGTAGCAACTCTCACTTATTTCATGACTTAGCAAAACTGCCTCCCTGTGAATTAATCTATGTAGCTCCATGTGACCAATGTCTCCAGGAGTTTATCTTGATTCAGCTAATACAGCTACTATCCAGAATATGCCAGCTGGTTTGAGAAAAGATGAGGTCATGGAAATAAAACTTGAGATTACAGCAGTTCAAAGAAGAGGATAACTGAAATCAAGAGGAATTTGGTGGACTTCCTTGAAGTGTCTCAATTTGCATTTACACTACTGTAATAATTCTGTGGTTGTTTGAAGCTCCTTTTCCATCAAAAAAACTCTTCCTGTCATCTCGGGAAGATCTCTAAAGCTACCCAATTGGACTTTGGTTTTAATTAGGCTCAAAGAAGGATTCTCTTAATTAAAGCTCCCAATTGAAGGAGACCTAGGAGCATTCCATGACTGTTGAAAGAGAGGAGGATTAGGAAGGAATTAACTACCAAAGTTCTGGTTTTCTGGCCATCTATAGTACCCTGCCAGCATTCAGTTCTAATTGCTTCATGAACTGAACAGATATCACAGCAACGTCTGGCAGTGCAAGCAGGCACTGGTCCTTCCTTGTGCATCCTGAATATCCCTTTGGAGAAAAGAACAGAATCTTTATTATCATAGCCTCACTGGTTCTATCACCATGACCTTGTGTGTACATAGAAGTTATTGAGCAGTAGTCAGCAGTGTGAATTTGAACTGCATTAAGCAAAGCTGCACCGGTGCATGCAATCAGAGGGCTGCCACCATGGAAAAGCATGTGCTGTCCCTCAAGCACCAGGAGTGGAGTCACTGCAAAGTAGGCTGTAAGCACTAAATTCCAGTCATGTATGGAATACCCCTACATGGAGATCCATCTCCACAGGTAGGAGAGGGCAGCTGGGGAAGTGTCTGCAGGGAAGCTGTGTGCCAGTTGTGAGAGTGGCCTGGCTAAGGGGATGCCAGACAACTCTGCATATGTGGCAAAGCATCCTAAGAAGGAGGACACGAGTTAACTCCAGGCTTTCCACCCCCCGTGTAAGATTACTTTTGTGTGGCTCAAGGAAAACAAGTGTGATTGTGGAGCTGGGAATATTGTGTTTCTTTACCAAGAATGGTGCAGGCTGTTGATAAATTTGAAGACTTTAGTGGCACGGCGAAGAGAAATATTTATGTGGTAAAAATGCCAAGTATTTGAGGAGCTCTTAACACTCTGATGATAATATCTGCTAAGAAATCAGTAACCTGAAAGAACCTTATTTAATCTCTTACAGAGAAAAAAGTTGAACTTTGTATTGCCAAAAACATAGACTAAGGCTTTAAAGCTGCACAGTATAGAGGCAAAGCATTTCTGAAGAAAAGAGTAGTTTTTAAGTGGTCATCCTTGAGGAACTCATGACTATTCAGCTAGAGGAAAGCGTTTGAAGGAAAAACAGTCAGAAGTCCAATACCAGAGAATTAGTGGAGTTTTGGGTTTAATAGACACTGGGATCATTCAAGTAAATGTGATACAGAGTAAGGTTATAAAGACAACATGGCAATTACAATGACTGTAGTTAAACAATAGAATAATGCTAGCACCAAATTATATTTTACATCTGCATATACCTGGTCCAAAGGGGTGTGTCTGGTTGGTCATAAGAATGTATTTATATATTGGTAGATAAAATGTCTTTTATAATGGTATCATACACTTAGAACTCAAAAGTTTGGGGTAGGGATTGGACTTTGAAATCACTTTAATTGGAGTTAGTAAGCTTTCAAAAGAGGCAGACACTGTTTTTTAGTGTGGTTCAACCAGCAAATCTCTGTGCACTTTGTAACAGCCCCCTAAGTACAATTGAATGAGGTGATTTTGCCTGGCTCACAAATCAAATTGCAGTGGCAGAACTGGGAACAGGGTAGAAGAATTAGCACTCTCAGCACTCCTTATTCCTGCCACTAGATCAAACTCATGCTTCCACACTTCAGCACAGTACAGCCTTCATTAGGAAAAACCACTTTAAACAAACAGATGAAGTGCCCATAATATTTTTACTCCTCAAAATCTGGAATACTATATGCCATTAACACTGAGTCATTGAAATTGCTCCAAAATGAAATATTATAGTGTGTTGTGCCAATGCCTTGAAAGTCTTTGTGTTAAGATTTCAACAAGAGAAACCAAAACAAAACTCCAAACCTGAAATTTTCAGTCTTGGCATCACATTTCAGTCCTAATGTATGGGAAATATCCAAGTATTATGAGCCATCATGTCCACGCAGAGAGGCAGATAAAAGTCTAAAGTTGACAAAGATCAGACTGCAAATAGGACACATATTTAACTGAAGATAATTAACCACTGGAACAGATGGTAAAGGGATGTGGTAAATTAATCGCCTAGAGTCTTTAAATCAAGATTGGATGTCCTTCCTTCTGAAAGAAATGGCACAGTTCAGCTATAAATTACTGGGCTTGATGGTGGTATTGCTGGGTGAAATGCTCTGGACTATGTCATGTGCAGGAGGTCAGAGTGGATGAGCATAATAGTTCATCCCTCCAGACCTTGCTGTCCATGAATCCATTATGTTAGCTTGAAAAGTTTTATATTTTAACAAAGCTGCTACAGACTGTTGGGCTCACAGTGTGTAGTTTTAGAAGTTTTTAAATACTCTTTCATTCTATATTCTAAAGGGTCTGAATTAATCTTGTTAATATTGTTTAAAAGCATGCAAGTGTAAAATATGAAGATGCTTTATTTTTAACACATTGATTCCCATATCTCACTAAAACACAAAGTGGTCTTCAGGCAGCACTGATTGTGTATTCCCCCATGTGTTCACTGCCCCAGCTCTTGGGCAGGTAGGTGGTAGAAGAAATTCTTCTCCATCTCACTCTTGAGTGATGTGAAGGAAGTGAAGTATCCTAGGGTAAACAGGAACTCATCACACTGGTACATCTCCACTTTGGATTGCTTGAAGAGCTCTGTTATATAGGACTACTCCATCACTCATGGCTGTGACAAAACTGTGATCTGCTGCTCCCTACACTGCTCTTTCCCACCAAAGTACCAGCCTACCCTGTGATAGCTCTTATTTGTCTCCTCATGGTGTTAGGTGAATGAATATGCTTTTAGTATCTTTTAGGAGAGACATGTGGGCTGGGATTCAGATGCCTGAACACAGATATCTAGTGCTTTCTTGAACATTCTGCCTGAACTTCAGCTGTTGCTGTGAAAGTTGTAAATCTCTATGCCCAGAGTCTTCTGGAAAAATAGCTGGAAACGAGGTAGAATAGCCAATGCCTGATCACTCTGGAAATATTTTTGGTCATTGTAAGTCTACTGAGCTCTTGGTGAACCCTAAGAAATGGATCTAATCAGGCTGCAATTGGGAATATTACTTTCTGCCACCCAAATTTCATCCCCACAGTTTTATTTGCTTACAGTAGCCTTTACTTCCTGTCCTGAGCTACTGTGCTGTGGTGCTGAACACCTCTGTGCAGTTGCTGAATTTCAGAATGCACTTATCTGTGTTGATGCTTATTGACAGATATACTGTTTTGTAAAATGCTTTGGGATCAAAAGTATATCTTAGTATATTTTCAATGTTTAAGATCCCACAGCAGTCTGTGAGAGTTATATAGAGAAAAGAATGGATTTTCCTCTCTTATTATAGGACAAGGTTTATGATATTTGGGGTTTCTGGTTTCTAACATTCCACTTTTGCCTTTTCAGACACATTTGAAGAGTCAGTCAAAGAGACACTTTGTGAGTCGTAAGACAAACAACCCATGGTAGAAACACCCCAAAATTATCATTTCCTTCTTAGAAATCTTGGTCTTTGTGAATTTTCATTGTCATTCCATGCACATGTTAATACCGTTTTTGATTATGAGAAACAGCCTTGCATGTCTACAAGGCAGTTTTTAGTCAAGCACCAGGGAAATAATATTTTTAATATCTAGTCCCCTAATGCTGCTTAGATTAAATCAGTTTTTCTCCCCTCCTTTCTCTTTTCTTAATTCTGATTGACCCTCTGTACTCACTTGAATTACATTATTTTTCTGTCTTCGTCTATTCTCGAAGTTTATAGTCCCTTGGTTAGAAAACCATAAACATTCAGCTCCTCTCATATACAACCAAGATTAAAGCTGTATATATAAATCTGGCAGCAGAGTAGTATTTTTCCTCACTCTTGAATTACAGCTGTATTTCTTCAGAAATGACTGAACAATAATTCATCATATTCATTTTTTCAATCCTTCATAAATATGTAAAACAAAATTGCAACAAATATTTTTGCTGACAGGTGGCTATTGCAATTAAACACCTGAGAAGCTCAGGTCATATCTGCGAACAAATGGGGTTATTGATTCTCTTTGTGTTATTACAAGTAATTCTGTGTCACTTGTATCACAATTAGAAGTTGTACAGTAGAGAACTTGGAAAGAAAGGTGATGGAGTCAACTTCCCTCCACAGTATACTGTATAGTATCTGTGATGTCTTGCTTAGGTATGTAGGAATCTAATCTGCCCTGTACTACTCCAAGCTCATTTATTTTCTGAATCCCACACATACTGCTGTACTTGTGGCTGTGTTCAGCTCTGTGGAGGATCCCACAGGTCTGCCTAGGCAAATCTGTGGACATGTGGATATACATATTACAGGTGATATATGAATGTGCTCTAAAGGTTGCTGTGTTCAAGCTCCCTGCACACAATTTTTAAAGCACAGCATTGCTAACTAAAGATAAACTTATCTCACCTGCTCATATTTTCAAGGTCATTGCTGCCTGCAACCCTTATTGCTACTTCAGGTCCTGTGGGAATGAGTGAAATCAAAGCTATGGATCATTGCACAAGTTTTGCTGTGGGCTCTGTTTAGCTGGTGGCGACCCACAGGTTACAGCATGGCTCCTTGAGGCAGCCCTGGGAGAGAGGCACTAGGTCTAACACTGGTCAAACACTGCAGGCTTTAGGAGCAAAGCTCTCCCATCTTTGCTTGGAATCGTTTAAGCACTGCACCAGTGCAGGTTGTGGGCTAGAAGTAAACAGGTCTGTGACAGCTATCCAGACATCTCATACATGTGTAAGAGATGGCCTCATTTCTAGATGCCCTCCTTTGAGAGTCTGCACCAGCAGCTCTCTGCATGGCAGTCTGTTTTCTCCTACTTCAGTTTCCTAGGGCTGCTTTGGCTCACTCTCCCCCCAATCCCTCCTTCCAAGCTGCACTTCCCCTCACAAAAATTCCTCAGTAAGCTCTAGTCTCTAACCCACTTCGGTCCTTAACAAGATGCTCTTTACCTATTAAAAAAAAGACACTGTCACTTGTCCCACTTTAAAGTGCTTTGTGTAGCACTCTTGTTCATCCTGCACATTAACTGCCTTTTACATTCCCTGCTGCACCTGCGCCTTGTCCCTGCCCCCAGTGCCCAGCCAGATGGGAAGCTGTATCCATCTCTCCCACACACACAGAAGAATCTGCAAGCTCAGAGTGTGGTCTTGCTGTCAGATAGTTCCACCACAAAGGTCTTCATTTTAAGTCAGATTAAATGCCCAAGGGGGTTGGCAGACTCATACTCTCTGTTTTCAACCACCAAGTCCAGTTTTTAAAATTCTGTACTCCAAACACAAATAAAGAGTGATTGAAGCTAATCTCTGTTTTATCTAATTTTGGGGTACAGACTCTCAGTCTGCTGAATAAGCTTGGATGACCTATGTCCTAGAGAGAGTGCTTTCTGAACCTCAGCTTCCCTACAAATAAAAATAAATTACAGCTCCCTAGTTGCTAAAAAAGGGGGAGGGGAAATTGATGAAAATACTGTATTTTCAAGCCTAGATCTATAGAGAGAGGTATTGTTTTCTACTGAGTCACAAAATATAGCAAGAAAAAAAATAGGTAAGGTTTTGCACACAAAAGTTTTTCTGAATGTGCAGGCAGCCTGACCTGTATTTGAGCTGCAATTTTGTCTGCACTGAGTATGTCAGGGCATTACTTCTCCAGCTTCATGATACTATATTAGCCTTAGCAGGAACTTCTTCATTTTAGTGACTGGAAGTTGTTACAAAGACAGAAAAATGCAGATTAGAGGGAAAAGTCCTCTTAAAGGGGAGGGGAGAGGGAAGACTAGGGTGGGGAGGAAAGGTAGAGAAAATAAAGAAAGAAAAAAAAAAAAGGAAGGAAAAAAAAAGAAAATAGAGGATGGAGCAGTAATTGGGCCCAAGCACAGCAATCTGGCAGGAGGAAGCTATTTTCCTTCTGAGTCAAGTCAACAGTGAGGCAAGCAACTAATAAATAAGGAAATTTCTACAGAAAGGCCAACTTTTCATCTTGTTGCAAAACTGCTGTCAACATGGGAGAAAGTCTATAGAAAGTAAAGAGCCCTCGATTTATTCACGCAGAGACCATGATTAGAATTAAATTTCCTTAAAGAAATTTGTCTTGTCTCCTCTGCCATCAATGAACTGCTTCTTGGAATCAGCTCCTGACTATTCTTTCCCTGGTTTGCAGTAGCTGGATGTGTCTCAGATGACAGCTAAACCTGGCAAGTAGCACGATGTCTTTAGGGAAGTAATCCAGGTCAGTCCCTCAGGCAGTGCTTCAGGCTCCAGATCCAGTGTGTGCAGTTTGGTTCAGACAGAGGAACTGGCTTATGTTTGTTAAGGGATGACACCAGACAATTGGAAGACAATTCCTGAAACCCAGCCTCAGGCACCACTGAGAAAGATCAGGTCTCATCTTCTGCTCAAGAAGAAAGAGATGGATGAAGCTGGAGGCCAAACAACCACCCAACTCCTTTAATCTTAAAAGTGTCTTGGCACTTGGGTAGCACCTGATGCAGGTTCAGGACCTGAAGGCTACTTTATGTTTTGGCTAAAGGAAAATGAAGGATGAGTTCCCAAGGATGCTTAGACCCACATGTAACTCTCATTGAAGGCCAAAAGTCGTCCAGATCAAGATATATAGAATGTGTTTTTTAGGGAGATACTGCCTCGTATTATAAAAAATGGACTTGGCTAAATTTAAAAAAGAAAAAGCAGCAGCATTACTTCTCTTATAATTTTTCTCTTACAATTTCACCTTGGAGGTGTGGAAAAATATTTTTAAGTTGTGAATGAGAAAACCAATCCTCTCCTTCACCACAGTTAGTAATGGGCAGGTCTGAGTTACAACCACATGGTCCAGCAAGTATTGATCTTTGCTGTCAATCAAATTTTATTCCTAGTTTTGCCATGATTCATTGCTAAGAGATCATCATAGTTTGTTTTCATGTTTCTGTTTTTATTCTTGTGCTAAAACTCAGGAATCTCTCATTAGATGCCTGGACCAAACTTAGAACAGGAAGTGGGAAGATTTGTTGAAGTTCTTTACTTGCTATTGTCAAATGAGCAAGTGCTGTTCAACAGCATTGCAGCTGTTTGTCCTGGAGTTTGAAATAGGAGTGATGGGAATAACATGCTTACATTTTGTTGCCAGCTGGCCAGGGAAAAATAATATGTATGAAATATATGAATATAAGGGGTTATATGTGAAACGTGGTCTGGTAACTAGAGACTTGGGATAGCTACACTAATGCAGGTTTTTATGTGACTTGTGAAGAGTTGGTTAAGAAGCTTTAAATTCAAGACATTTTTATTTACACACCTTATGGTGCTGTTACGAGTGTAACTCATTAAAGGCTTAAGGCACCCAGAAGCTGGTAGCAGGAATTTCAGCTCAATGCCTACAGCACACACATTCATGGTGGGCTGTGATAACCCAGTGCTCATTCTTCTGAGAGTATAGAGTAAAGCTGTAAGAGGATGTAAGGACCAGGCTCACAACTGTGGTATTTATGGGCATTCAGAACCCACCCACGAGACTTTACATCATTCTGTCTAGGGGCTGGTGTCTTTACATGTTGTGCATGCACAGGAAGGGAGAGAGCAAGGATAGCTAGCTGCTACATGAAATCGGGATCTAGGTTGTGCCTTCATTTCAAATTGCTGCATTGAAGTGGTTTCCTAGCAAGACAACAATTGGAAATAAATATTTTTTTCTTTGACTTCAGATTGCTTAGGAGAGCACTGGAGCATTATGTATGGAGTAAACAACATATATTAAAGTCTTTTGCGTTATTTGCCTACTCCTGGGTCGAGATCCTTGTTTATGCAAGCAAATCTGGGAAAAATAAATCTGAATGTCTCTTTGTAGCTTCTCTCCTTGACTTGTGGATAATCGAGACCCTTGTATATTTTCTTCCTCTGTAATACTCCAAGATGCAACTCCCTTTGGGAGTTCCCTAATCTGTATATCAGTGGCAATTCTATAATCCCATATAATTGTATTAGTCTCAATAGCAGATTAGCTCCAAGTGCCCCTACAGACAAGGAGATGTCAGCTCTGCTATTGTTTCCCACTTAATGTGATTCCAGACAGCAAAGAAGAAAAGCAGCTGAGAGCCCTCTGTCTCACATTACAGCCCACAGTTCCTAAACCAATTAAGAAAAAGGGATTTACAGTCAACTGGATTAAGGGCTCTGTTTATATTATCCCATATTTCTTTTTAGAATACCTTCCATTTTCTATCTAGCCTTGTAATCAACTACCCTTTTCCCTGCCTTTTGAAACACCCATCCGTGTCCTTACCTATTCATTTACCAATCCATCTCACATGTGGGATTTCAGCCATCTGTCTGGTTAACTTCACCAGCCTGCTTTAGTGCACATTTGTTTAGAGAACACATGGTGTATGAAGCATACCGAGTAATGCTGAGATTAAAACCAATGCCTGATTTCAGATCAGTTTCAAGATGACCTCACTAATGTAAGTACATTCGAGAGACTGTTTGGGCAAGTCTCTCCTTTCTCCTAGGTAAAACATTCTACCACCATCCTTATCGGAGCCAAACAATGCTGGTATGTAAACAGCATCATGGTCAATCATTATTCAGCAGGAAAATGGTGCCTATAAAATCCTGCAACACTTATAGAGGAAGAGGTAAAATTAAACTCCAGCAGGATAATGTTATTAAGATGAAAGATCAGCGTGGTGCCTGATCTGGTCAACTAAGTAGTAGAAACTGACACTTCTCTCTCACAGAGGTGTCTCTTCTGCTGTGACAACAGTGAAAGATTGCTGGAGGATGTGGGCTAAAACACGACTTCACCTTAGAACAGACAGCAGCAATCAAGACCCTGGGATTTGTTTGCCACTATGGTTTCTGCTGTTAGAAATGTATACAAAAAAATCATGCATCACCTACCAACAGTAACTGTTTTCTTTTACTTGATCGAAATAAATCAATAAAATAAAGTCAGCACAATCCATATTGCCCAAAATATCAGTTATCCTAGAGGGGTGATACCTTGCATTCCCTTGAATTCCTAATTCAGCATGAATTCACACTAATGGGCATTAACATGTTCAGGTGACTGTGATTTTATGTGCTTTCCTAGACAGAAGTTGCCCAGTGAATATGTTTCTTAATGGTTTGTTCTTATGACAAAATTAGTTTTGGGGCTGTCTTTCCTCTGAATGGAGATTCTTTTCCAACTGAATACCATTTCTCAAAAGTATTTTTTCCCAATCAGCTTAATATTTAAACAGATTTAAATTTTAAATCTCACTGTACAAATCTACTTAGATTTTCAAATTACAGTAATACTTCACCAGGTTTCATTTTTAAGGCAATGTAATATGTATAATTCATCCCATGAATCTTAGATAAGGTTGATATTATGATACAGTGCAATTTGCTGCCTTGCAGTGAAGCTTTACAGCTAAGGTGAGTTCTTCCTCTTCAGGCTGTAGCTTTATTACAAATGGGTTTAAAAGAAATAAAGATGAAAAATGAGAAATGAAGTGTTCCAGTAGCTGGAGAGCTCCATAACCAGTGGCTCTTTTACCCCTTATGCGTGTTCATGGAGTGCTCACGGCAAAGTACTGCTCCACCTCACAGTTTCCTTGGGGCAAAGAGAATCTTTTGTTGAATGAGTTCCCTTCATTACACCTTTGAACCAGATATGTTCAGAGGAAAGCTCAGGGAAAAGGGTAAACAACTGAGACTGTGAAAGGATTGATGACATCCAAAAGAATAAAGCAAATATGCAAAAGTTTTTAGAAGCCCTTGTTACTTTTCAGAACTTCAACAGTTGGGTCCTAAATGTAATGCATTTAAAGATGGTTCTCTTTTTTTTTTTCCAGTTTAGTATTTCTTGCTCCTAAAGCCAACACCAACAAAAACCAGTAAGAAAATGACAGAAGTGCTTGAGTTCCAAATAAGCCAATGAACTCAGTGCATGCTGACACCCCAGCTATTGTAACAACCCCTGCTCCAGGTCTTCTCTATTTGCTGCTGAAACACTGACCCCAGTGAGTACCACTACAGGATTTGCTAAAGTTTCCCAGTATTCCAGGAACAACAACTGCTTGCAACCCCCTTTGATAACCAGTCAGCAAGGGGAATTACCGAAGCCGGGCACCTAAAATGGATAGAACCCAAATAACAAATTAATTCTGACCCTGGACCAGCTGGGTGCTGCTTGTATGACAGCAGTTGATTCAGGAGCCAGATGGCAAATGAACCTTATACTGTTACATGATGATGGAAAATCATTCAGAATCCAGATGGAGCTGGACTGCCAGTTTGACAGTCTTAATGCAGGCTACTTAGCACCTATTTTCCAACAGTGGCACAGCTCTCTCCAATGCTCAGAAAGACTTTTGAAGCAGTATCAGTGTATACTCTGGGCTGGCCTAAGGATGTAAGAAAGCATTAGCATTAAGGTGAACAGTTGCTAACACTTCAGCATCACTCAGGTTGTCAGGCCTTGGTTCTGGCCTGCCCTAGCAGAGCTGTTATAATCAGCACTGTTGCAAGCTACATTCACAAACATTCACAAGATTTATTAGAGTAGGCACAAGTTGTAAGCATAGCTTCTGAAGCTTTCAGGCAGTAGCAATCTAGAAAAATTGATGTTTACACAGAAATCCTGTACCGTTCATAATTTGAAGATGCTGCTGCCATGGTATATTTCTGTCAGCTTGCCCAGAATCAAATCTCTTAGTGATAACCAAGGGATAGGAACATCCAACTCATCGTAGGGAGGTGGAATCAACTGAATACAGAAATACTTGGTTAACAAGAAAGGAAGGGCATTGGAGACATTATTAAAGAGATACTCTGTATTCATCTTCAAAGATATTTCCTCTCTATATGTACTGTTCTTTCTTTTTTTAAGGAAGATCACTTAAAAATTTCCAATATTTTGTACCTGTGTGGACGATTCTGGTCTTACCTTGTTTTCCTTGGTTTCGTAGAGGAAAAAAAAAGTGGTATGGTGACATTAAAACAGGCATGACCGACATCTTAAAACCAGTGAAGGGACATTTAGTACAAGTTTACAAGGGACATATGCATGGTTGTTAAAATCTGCTTTGCTCTTTTGTACAATGAAAGCCTGAAAGCCTTTATAGATTTTTAAGAATAAGCTAATTTCAACCTTCTTTTTACATTAGGAATACCAGGACTGGCAGCTCTTGTCTCCTGTACTTCCGTAGAAAGTCTTGCAAGATGTTTAACATTGCATCTGTACTGAATCTTCAGCACTAAAACTCAGTGTTTTTATGAGAAAAAACAAATTGCAAAGAGTTTTAAACAAGCTAAGGAGAAACCTCATCCCTTCTGACTGTTCCACTTCCAGTCTTGTGGGGTTTATACTGTGATGATTTTAGTAACCAGTAATTGTATCATTTTCTTGAGATGAAAGTAGCTGAAATTTTAACATATGAAAAAGCTGTGGTTGGAGGTAGGGATAATCCTTAAAAAGAGCAAACATTTTTTCAGACAATTCTCCTACATCATAAGAAACAACACAAAGCCACATCGCTGTGCATTTTGTCTCATGCCATTAGCCTAATAACACAACAGAAAAAGCTCTTTGATAAAGCAATTGTTTATTTGGCTGAGAGCACCCCTCTGCACAGGATTTCTGAGACTCACCTCTCTTCCGCCTTCTCTCAACCAAAAAAAGGAGGATTGATACTGCTCACATTGCAAACTTCGTAAGACAACAATTTCAATATCTTTACATATAATAAAAAAGTGTATGAGGTTTTCCTCTACTATTTTTTTTTTCACAGCATCTCTGGTTGCAGTTCCTTTCTGAAGAAGTTTACTAATTATTAGATCCTGTTGGCAAAGCAGTGGGCTAAATGTATCCAAAAGGCTTTTGGGCAAGGTAGAGTTCTTTGCTGAGAAATAGACTACAATAGTGGTAATATCTGCAAAAGGAATTAAGCAAGTGAACCTGGAATGCAAACCCAACAGTTATTTTCTAGAACCCACAGTGTGAAGAAGTCAGTCATGAGAAATACACTCTCAGCTCATCTTCTGTGTTGAGTAATGTTGCCAATACACTGACACCTACTTCATAATGTTCCCTCTTGCATTTACTGTGGGTGTTCTCCTGACTGCAAAGTTTTTCCTGGCTACATTTAAACTTTTTGAACATACATAAATTTTATATTTTAGATCTAATAGTTACTATAAAATCTGTAGGTAATAAAAACCAGGCAACCATAAAAGCAGGTTTTTTACCTTGATTGTGATGAAGATACAGCTTGCCTTTACGATTAATCTTTTATAGGTTGTAAAGTACACAGATTATATGGCATATGAACCCACAGCAAATACCACATAGCAGCAACCTAATACATATCACCAGAAACAATTTAGCAGTAAATTGTTTCCTGTTAATCAATAAATGCCACAAACACCCACCTTATATGTAAGTCTTGCTAGATATTTCAGGGCACACTGTCGAGTTATTTGGGGACATGGATTGGATTTGGAAAATAAAGGAATGTGAAAGTGTCAGGCAATTCAAATCTGAAGATGCACAGGAGATTTTAATGTGTGGGTTTAGTTATATTTTCCATTTAAATTATCCTAAAAATACTGCATTTCAGTTTGCAACCCCCTATGCTAGTGCAAAACAACGAGAAAATGTCATGGACTCCGAAGAGGTAAAACTCTGTTGCCTGAATTAATAAAAAGACAGTAGTGCAAAAGAAGAGCTTTAGCAATGAGCAGCTTGCTGGATGCTTACAGTGCCCTACCTTTTAGCCAGCTGTTTTAAGATGCTCGTGATAGAATAGATTTTAAAAAAGAAATGGATACAAATGGATAAAAATTATGTTCCAATTACATTAATGTAAGTAAAAGTATTCAAAAATTAAGTAACATGATTAAAGTAAATGCTTCTAGTTTGCTCCCTCATCATGATTTTCATTCCTTTAGCGCTCTTCTTGTTCCAATAACACAAATTACAAATATGGTCAGTAAAGTTTTCAAGTAAATAGGGGTGTATATTGATTAATTTAGCTAGACAGGTTTGTCTAGTAAGCACAGATAGTTTTAATTACAGTGCTTTTGCACAAATCTAGAGGTATTTAGAAATACATTAGTTTTAAGGTTTTCTAACAGATTCAGTCCATGGAGATACCTGGCCATGAATGTGAACCCGCAAAATCTGTAAATTTTCAAGTTTGCTATTGCTCTGTCTGTACCTGAGAGCTTAGTGAGATAACAAGGGACATAGGGCCTGATTCTCCTAAGACTCATTCACTGTCAGAAGCAATGGCATATTTTCTGTGATTCAGCACCTGTTAAACTACATTTTTCTCAGGTCTGTGCATTCAAAGGACCCTTTCAAAAATATATTTCCACTACTGCATTTAAGATAACCCACCAAGTCTGCCATTTGTCTAGTACTTGGGAGCTAGTACAAGGCCAGTGTCTGAGGAGGAAGCAAGACGAGTAGACTTACCTGGCTTGCAGGCTTCTGGACGCTTTCAGCTTTATCCTTTGCCATTCCTCTGGCAATTCCTCAGAAAGATGCATCCCAGCCATCAAACGTGCAAGGAAGCAGCAGCCCGTGTCCCATTTCACCTGGCTGCTCACAGCATGAAGGTGCAGAGGACAAGTCCTAGGCCTCTCACGCTGCTGCAGGACTTCAGCATGGCGTCATCTCTTCGTGTCAAGCACTTTTGCGTGAAAGTCTCTCATTCATGCTCCGGCAAAGCTAAGTCATCATGGTTTCTAAGATTTCCCCTGTTGTGTGTCATCGTTGTCATATAGACAGCAGGGATGGGAGTAGACTGAATCAGTCAGTGCATTCACTCCCTTTCGACACCACAGCAGTGTCACTGCGGCCCAGGCTAAGCCCACGAGATCAGCCCTCACAGACATACCTTGCACACAGAAGGTTCTGGGCACCCTGGTCTCTGCCCATTGGTACACCCTACTGCCTCATCTGCTCCTTGGGCCGTTCCAAACCAGGCCTCTGCTCCCCTCGTGTGGGGATTGGCCACTGTGACTTGCTCTTGTGTGTGGTCCTGCCACCATCCTGCAGCCTCTGTGGGCAGCAGAGACCTGATGACACACTGGGATCCCTTCCGCCCCCCTGAAGTCTCTCTGGGCAGCAGAAACTTGAGGAAACACTGTGAGCCCCACCCCACCTTTGGCTGTGCCAGCTGCACTGCCCTGCTGCCTGATCCCAGCAGCCTTTCTCCCAAGGTGCCGTGCCTGCCTCCACAGGCACACAGTTTACCTGGCAGCGGGCAGCCAGGTACCTCAGGGTCAGCAGGGAGCGCCAGCACCCTGCCAATCCCCAGCTGGGAATTGCCTGGCGTCACAGAGACAGGGAGTGGGCTCCACCTGAGGAGATGAGTGCTTGCATTTTGCTGAGGAGATGGCAGCCAGCGCTGTGCTGAGGAGAGGGGTGCCAGTGGCTGCTAAGAGCTGTCAGTGCCTGCTGAGGGGATGAGCACTGCCTCAGTAAGAAAATGGCCGACAGTGCCCGGCTGAGGAGATGGCCTCAGGTGCCAGCAAAGGTGACAGGTGCTGCCTCCCTGAAGAAATGGATGACAGTGAACCTCTGAGGAGATGGATGGCAATATCCTTCAAAGAAATGTCTGCCAGTTCCTGCCAAGGAGATGGGTCCTGCCTTGCTGAGGAAATGGGTATTGATGCCCCACTGAGGAGGCTGTTGGTGACAAAGCAGGAAGAGGCCAGGTAACTGCTGGGTGGTGTGTGGCAGCCTCAAGGGAGGTCCAAACAGCAATCTTTTTTGGGGGGGTCGCTCAGGAGTAAAGCTGATCCACACAAGCCCTCTATGTTCACAATGTTGACAAAAATGGGAAGAAGCTTGTGTTTGTTGCTTTGCTGTGGATTTAAACAGTCCATTTTAATACCATTATAAATCCTTCATAAGGCAGTGAGCAACTGCATGGACACAACTGGAGCCATCGCAGGCTACATAAACCAGAAGGCACAAGAAAGGCCATGGTGACGAACCATGGCAAATAGAAACCCTTCTCAGCCAGAACTGCTTTCTCAGATTGTGATTTACAGGAAGTGGTTGAATTATTTGAAATAATTAACATATTTAATGAATTTAGTTTCATACTCACTTTTCAAATTGTCATTGAATATGCTCTGAGTTTTGTAAACATACTTGCAATTATTTCAGAAGTGGCTGATAAGGGTTGCCATCCAATACATTTCTCATTAATTGTTTGCTGCTCTACTTTGAGAGCAGACTGTTTTGCTCTATCTGTGTGCTTGATGGCCCAAGTTTTATGGCATTCCCCCAGAGCTCTCAGGCCTTTTTCAGCTTGTTTCTTGAACAGTTCCTCCACGATCAGTCATGTGAATATGATATAGCCATATACACATATAGTTATAAGCCTTGCTTGAGCATTTTGAGCATTTTTTATAGCTGTAAAGCAGCTAGTGTGGATGTTTGCAGAATAATAGAGAATTTGGATGGAAGTGGGACTACCATTGAAAATAAGCCATTTTGTTCAAACGAATATGCTCCCCTTTCTCTTCCAACTTTCATTCAAGAAATACAAAGGTATTAGATACTTGGCCCTGCTCTATTGTGAAATTATTCTTACGGTGTTAAATAGATGCAACTCTACAATTCAGCTGTGCGATCAAAGTGTTTTTCATTTATGTAAACAAAAGGGCTGGAGGAAGAGTCTGTGGAACTCCTTGTTCAGTACCACAAGGTCCTGGGAATGGCTTGTTGGGAGTGGGGAAAGGGTATGCTGAGACCCCACTTCTTCTCCTCCAAGGGTGAATAGCATCAATCTGCATGTGGCAAGCTGTATGTGAGATTATGAGGGCTGCTTTTTTTATTACACTCTGAAAAACTCGGAGAATCTAGAGTCCTTCAGCATCACTTTGTGTGTTTATATACATAAATAAGAAACAGACGATTCCTTTCTGTTAACTGTAGCTCCCAGATTGCAGATATATTTTTCATGCTCACTTCCTTTCCCAAACACTTTTTCTTTCAAAAATTAAAAGCATATGAATTCAAAAGTATCTCAGAGAAGCAGCCAAAAATCAGGTCATATGCACACTCAGATGGTGGAGTCTCTATTACCACTGTTGTTTGAGCTGAGGAGATAAAAATCTCTCTGAGTGGCTTTGCATTCTCTGACTTCAAACAATGCTGTTAAAATGTAGCACAATTCTTAGGATTCCTGAGCAAAGCAAGGTTGTGTCTCCTTCCTCTGCATTAACTATTCTCTTCGAAGTCCTGGAGTCTTTGGGGTGTGGTATCTTATTTTACTGGTTGCTTTATACCAACGATAAAGGGTTTATGTTGTTGGAGTTAAGTATCACTTAAGAACTTCAAAGCTGCTCCTTTGAGAGGAGGGTCTTTGACTTTACATCTGGGTGGAGGACACACATGGAAAGGGTTACCATGAGAAACAGTCTTTCCCAGCTGCTGCCTTTCTTAAATTACTGCAGCAGCAGCAGCCACAGTTACTCACTTATGCCAAACATTGGTTTTTGGCATATTTCAGCCTGATCTGTTCCTTGCAGGAATTCCCACAAGGGTGGAAGGGATATCCAGCTTGTTGAAGCCTCTTTTAAATAATTTAGGACGGCTCTGGCAGTTTCTGTAGCTTAATTCAAGACTGGAAAATGGAATCTTCCAAAGTCAACAGCCATATTAAGTATGAAAGGGAACTTGCCTGAGCTTGTGTAAATAGTTATTCCCACATTTTGAGTAACTCTGCATTTTCTGAAATGAAAGATACCTGCCTTTTGCATCAGAGGTCTATGTAGCTTAAATAATATGTAGTCATTGTTCTTTTGCCTTCTACTTTTGGTTGGTGTTATTGTTTTGTCAAAAAATAATTTCAGATTTTTCTTAATTTCAGCATTGCTATTTATCACAAATTCCCTAGTCAGGTAGGGTGAACAGAAAAGGCCAAGACTGGCTCCTCATTCGAACTGCCTAGCAATGAAAATGTGTTTTAATTATATTCAGTTCCTGCACAAAAGGCTTAGTCACTCACAGTTAATAAGGCGTAATGGCTTCCCACCCCACAGAGTGCTCAACCTGCCATGCAGCTCCTGCTCTGAGGCGGCCGTGTGATGGACAGAGTTGAGAAAGGCAGAGGCAAGACTGGCTCTGAAGATAATTGTTAGCAGATCTGAGAGCCTTAGATTTCACTTGCTCATTTGAAAACAACCAGGGCCCCTTTAACAACATTCAGGAAAATTTCTCAGAAGAGCAGACTCCTGTTCCGAAGAATTATTAGCACCACACCTTCATTATATCAGCTGTAATGATGGTTACAGCTCCTTTTGATGTGCTGGCGCATGGCCTGGCCTGTCGGACACACCAGAAGACAGCTGGATGCCTTGGTGGGTAACAGTCTGCTCCATGATTCCTGTAGGCTTGCTAGTCTAGTCTGGATCAAAACCTGAACAGAACAAGGCATGCTCCCTCCAGTCTTTTAGGCTCTTCCCAGAAGAGGTCCAGTGGAGGAAGAGACACAGCCAGGCAGTTGCCCATGGCAACCGCAGTCCCATGCTTTTGCTGGTTTGCAGTCCCCTGCGAAGCTACGGTTCTAACTGCTGATAGCTCCTGCTTTTCCTGAGAGAAAAGTGTATGTGTGTGTGAGAGTGTGTGTGTGAGAGAGAGAGAGAGAGTGTGTGTGTGAGTGTGAGTGTGTGTGTGTGTGTGGGGTTATCTCTTTACTGTGGGGTGGAGAGAAATGAGATGGCAGAATTGGCTCTAAGGGCAGCAGTGTTTGCTCCCCAAGCTACTGTGCAGCCAGCAACAGTGGGAACAGCAAACCCAGATTCTCAGGACTTTTCTGTCAGGCTTTACTATCCCACCTTAGCTGCCTCAGAGCACCCCAACTCTATCTGTCCTTGGGTTGGGAGGCTTCAATTTTACCTTTGTTACAGGGAAGCCTCAAGTTTAATCTCGACTCAGGCATTTGATGAGCTGCATTTCCTTCTAGTCCAGGAAACTGATCTGGAATCTAGTTAAATTTAAATGTCTGACTAGTCTCTCACTTTCATTCTTAATCCTGAAAGGAAACAGGAGGAAATTGCTCTTAGAGTGTACAAGTCAGGAATTGCTGCAGGAAGTTCTTTTGGCTGGAATTCAGAAGGCCAGACTAGATAATCAGGGTAAGCCTGTTACAAATCTATGAAACATCATGATGGAGGAGCTGGAAATGGGTTAAAGTTAAATCCTGTATAAGCCTATTCCTCTTTTAATTTTATTTTTTATTTTTTGCTAAGTAAACCCTTTCTTGATTATAGTTAATGCCTTCTTAAGAGATCAAAAGAATTATTTTAAAGGACACTGCTTACTCACAAAATTCATTATGGTAATGCTCCATCATACTTTGCCAAGCTGCTGTCTCTTTGATCTGCTGCTGTGGCCTTTTGTCTGTTTCTGCAGTTAATCTACATTTTGTTGGTGTCAGGTTTTTTTCATCTTTTACATCTCTGTTTTATTCAATACTATAGTAACCCTATAGAATTCCACCATCTATTTTTGAAGTTGATTTCAGTCAAAAATTTAAAAATTCCTCCATTATGAAGAAATTAGGAGCTCGTGATTGATTATTGCTAAGAACATTTGCTATTTTTTAATTCAGTAGTGTAACCTAGTAAACAGTTTCCGGTAATACAGGATGCTGATCTCATACCTGGGATTTATTTGTATATTTTAATGGATTTGGCTTATTTTGATAGGGAATCTTGTGATAATTTGTTCTTGTCAAACAGTTTGGGTCGTGTTATATGACACATTCCACGCAAGTCAAATTTGACAAAAGCCTTTTTCTTCAATATCTTCACATTACAGCTTTTCATTGTCACATCACTTTTGTTCTAATTTATTTTTAGTGGCTGTTAGTGCTTATGAATGGCAGTAAGATTGACAGCCCTAGACACTCCTGCTTACTACGAGAAGAGGACCTTGATAGCATAGACATGATTCAACAGACAGCTTGAAATATGAAGAAATGACAAAAATCAATAAGATACTGTAATTCCTGGCTATGAAGGATACCCAAAGGACAGCTCAGGTCACAGAGGCATGAGGAGAGTCCTGTAAGTTTAAGGAAAGAAATGGCTCTGAATAAACTGATGAGGTAAAACTTTAGTGAAATACATGTGACAGTCTATGTAGGTAGAAATCTCCCACAGTCTGATTAGAGGTGGAGTAACAGGCTTGTGCAAGCAGCTTTTTTCTCAATAAATAGATACTGCGTACGTGCTGCTAAGGGGGATCTTGGAGAAATCAGTCTACGAAGCAGTAATAACAGGGGAGTCAACACCAAACATACATGAACTATTGACAAAAGGACGGGTTTAGAGCAGCAGCTTCACAGGTTGTGAAGCAGTTCTTCTAAGATTATGGGTGACTAATTAGCATTAAAGATTCCTAGTGGGAGTTTGTTTGAGAAGGACCAAATAAGTCATTAAAAAAATCCTACAATAGCTTGGAGTTCAGTGTCCATAGGGATACAACTTACTAGCTGGTGTTTCATTTTAAGAAGGGAATTTCAAGAAGTAGACAATACCAGTCAAGAAAAGGCCTTTCACATAACAAAAGATCTGGCTGAAGAGTCAAAATGACATGGAAGAGAAAAACGTGTGAAAGCAGATGAAAGTGTGTTGGCAAACACAGAACAGAAAGAACACTTATGATTTTGCTTTTCCCTGTCACTGCAGTTTCTGCCCAGGATGTGTGACCAGAAATGAACAGAGTTCACTCTGAAGCATATCATTAATTTATAGAGTGGCGTTACAAAAATATAATTGTTTTTCTGTCCTCTTTCTCATTCATCATTAATGCTTCTTTCCTTTGTTGTTTTTTTTTTTTTAAGAAATGACCAGGTGTTTCCCACTGAGGATGTCTCAAACATAGTTAAGGTCTAGGGGTGGGGATTTTTGCATTTTTGGGTTTGGGTTGGTTTTTTTTTTCAAGAGTATTAAGAACTGATTTAGAACCCAGCTGTTTTGTTAAAGCTGCTAATGTCCTCATGTGACAGAATGAAAGTGTGTGTGAGGTTCAAACCCTTTCTTCCCATTTCAAGCTAACTAATTTGAACACAGTGTTAGTGTTGGCTGACTGGAGTGCAGGGATAGAGTAGTTTTGCTTTCTCATTTAAGATCATTTAAGGGGAGTTACTCCAACCTAAACACACCATAAGTCTTACAAGTTCTTTGACTGTAGGAAGAAATCTGGATATTCTGGAAAGTTACAAGTAAAGGAACATGGGAAATAAGGAGTCTTTTTAGCAAGTCAGCATCCCACCACGATAAGCTAATATTTTGTAATTACTTCAGTGTTCTGGCAGACCAGGTTTAATTATAGGCCAGACTATCTTTTGCTGGTTTTGGAGGTATATGTATCTTTAGAAGTCTATGGACAATTTCAGCTGCAAAGAACTTGAAGTAGTGCTAGTTTGAATTTTCATAATAAACCACAGGAATTTCATGAAGCCTCTCCCTTATTTTTACTCTTCTTTTTTTTTTTTCCCTTAAGAAGTTTCAGCTGAGTTCAATGCCTGAGGGGCTTGAAAAGTCTATTGAGTAATAGACTTTTACCACTTGACTTTATGTTGCTTGGAGACATCATCCTTGACAACATTAGCTAGTAACACTTTTCAGCCAAAACTTTTCTGGCCATTGGAGCTTATTTCACAAGTGTGATCTATAGAAAGTTAATTTCTTACTATAATACACAATGCATAGTATACAATGGTATTCCAATGTGTAGTAAAGATATAATCTCATACGAAGCAATATATCAGGCTCTTTCAAGCCTGATAAGATAATGTATTTTTTAAAGGTCTGTAATGTTGAGAGGAGGAGGAACTAGATAGTATTTAAATGTGCTCTGCTCTTTTGTATGCCAATAATATCAAATATTACTACTCTGGGAACACAGCTTTACATACCTACATCACTGTCTCAATCCTATGAGTAAGTTTAAAGATGTGATAGTCACATTGTCCAGATTCCTGGAGCACATACTTCTGCAGTGCTACATACATGATATTGTTTCATAAAACACACTGTAAATTTTTTTCTTGTTCTCAGCAGGCCTGCTTATACCTGCAGGCTGTAAACAAGGATTCTGGGGAAGAAAAACAATGCACAAGTCCTTTAGCAGCCTTAAGACAGATTTGGAAGAGTTTTGGGGGCAGGAAAACCATGGGAGAAATGCTGTGATGACAGTGCTACTGAAATGAGCATCTTCTGCCTAAGACAAGGGGTAAATATGTATTTTAGGCCTCCACTCTGAAAGACCTAAGTGTGACATGTGCCCAGTCTTTCCCTTTGATTTGTTTTAGATCTTCGCAATTGCTTAGCCACTAGACTCAGTGATTTAATGAGCTTTGAGACTGTCTGAAACTGGGCTTTTACATCTGTGGTACATCCTTTTCTATCTGCACTCATGTTGACACACAAGTTGGCTGGCTACTTGTCACTAGCTCTTCATGGAAGATATTTTCCTGTGTAATCTACTGGTGAAACTGCTCTTATGAGTGCCGCCCACCACATTTCACTCAAAATGAAGGGGGTTAGTGAAAGCCTGACATTTAAGCTATGTTAGCTCACCTGGTGACTGAGGCCATACAGGGCATGCTTATGCAACAGCTCTGTTGATCTGCCTGAGCTGGGGAAGGCAGTTCTGCTACACAGAGATCATGGTGGGGAAGTACAGGTCGGAAAGGTAAACCATGGCTTCCTTGGCTGCCATCCCAAGAGGACTTTTTTGTTTGGGGATTTATCCTTCACACACCTGTGCAGGTCAAATAAGAAAGCTTGGGGTAGGACAAGAAGGGATAAAATGAGGTGCTATGTTCTCCCACAGACTGCATGTCTATGGGTAGAGTCTCAGGGCTCCTACACTCTGTTTCCTGTCCAAAGCAGAAGCTGTAATTCTGAGTCTTTCCAAGCAATGCAGTGTGTTCCTGCTGCATTTGGCTCCTTGGCAACCCTCTGGCTACAGTGTGCTACAGGCAGTTCTAGCACTACAGCTCTCTATCATTTTGTTGAAGAAGCAGGGGCTGGAAAACGAGCAGTTTTAGTATGCATGCCACTGTCTCTAGAATTGGATACTGACCCTCTTTATTGTTACCAGTAAAATTAAACTGATGCGACAGTCTTCCGTGGCAGGTTTCCAGCTCTCTGCTCTTCTTGAGGTGGAGGCGGGGGGGCGGGGAATTACCCTGTCCTTAGAGAGAAAAAGGACTGGATACTTTCCGGGAGGGAAGGAAAATCCTCCTGTGACCACTATGGAACTGTAGATGAACTTACCTGCTTCTGAAAGAAGAAACTTACTGTAAATACAGTCAGGCAGAGCTGTGAGAAATAAATCAGAGATTATAATGGGGACATCCCCTTCCCTCTCCTCAACAAAGATAGCATCTATGTTTAACCATAAAAGGCACTTATGCTTCTCTCCTGCATACTAAATAGGAACTGTCTGACTCGTGTGTTTCTTAGAGTCAGAGGACTGATATATCCCTGCTCTGGGAATTCTAATTTTTTACCAGGCAATACAATGTAGTAGCAAACATGGTAAGAAAGATGCATCCAGGTGGAAAGGGGAGACTGAGGCACTTACGTTGCCCCAGGTCACAATATCACTTGGGAAAAATAGCATGTCATCGGGGTTTATCTGCAGTTGTGAATAACAGAGTTGACAGCATCTCCCTGTTTTCCCATGTGATGGTTGGTTTTTTAAGTAGTGGCAGGTTTGGAAAGCCAGGCATCAAGTCAGGGAGTTTTTTGTTTTTCTTGCAAGCTATTGCATGTAGGTACTTAGAGGCAACTGCTTTGAGCTTGCTGAGGGTGGGAATGTGTTCTCTCCAGTATATTCAGAGGAAGGCCTTATGATGAAAACCTCGACTGAAGTCCCATTCTTGACTTTACTCCAGACTTCAGGGTGACTTCAAGCAAGGACACATCTGTTTTGTTCTGTCTCTTCTTCTTTCCTGTGACCTCACAGAATGCTAACGTCCGCCATTAACGGCACTGAATATCTTGCATTTATCTCCATGTGCCAAACATTTCAGGCCTCTTTATTCATCTGTTCCCTCATATGTTGGCTCACATGAGAGGACTCACAGTGCAAGTCTGTGGCTGAGGCAGTGGGCTGTGCTCAGTTATGTTCCAAGAGAGATGCTGAGGTGCCAAAGCACAGGTAGGTAGTGGAGCTCATAGTGAGGCTCACCCTGGGCTGTAATCTCATGCATTTTTTAGTGGGTCAGGGAACAGTCCAATCCACAGAGGAACATGGGGCCCTAGACAGAGACAAGCTCTGGTTTGGTGGTGTAGAGTGACTCAGACACTTGCAGCAGGTGGGACTTGCCTTGGTGAAGCACATGGGCGCTGAGAAGCTCTGCTCTTGATTTCAATCCTGGTGCATCAGGGCTTTTGCTAACCTAGGTAGCCACAGCCCCTTGCTGGGACAGCATGAATTCCTGTAGGTCTACTCTAAGTCAAGGAGCAGCTAGAAACTTGCATACCAGCCAACCTCTTTCCAGAAACAATGGCCAGGAAAGCCTTTGAGCTTTTTGGCAAAGGAAACAAGCCAAAATCAGGAATACAAGGCAGTACTGGGCTTTTGTTCATACTCTGTCCTGTTTAATTCCAGCACAAGCATTGTGAATTGTGAATGGTAAACTGAACACAGAGCTGAGGTCATACAGAAACATACATATACATTTCTTGCCCCTCTTTTCCTTTCTGTCTGAGCAGTGAACACGTTTTTCAGGTGTGAAGTGCTTGGTTTCAGCATCAGCATTTTTCACCAAAGCTGATTTCTGGTCATATTTGGCCTTGATCTCTCATTTAGTACTTCCTAAAAACCAGAATGCAAGCTTCTTAAGGAGCCCTTTTTGAATAATGCTAAGTGGTGATTTAAGAAGCAGAGGCAAGACAGGGAGGGGGAAAAAAGGCATTTTCTTCCAGTGTTAAGTGGTGCTTCTATATTTTAATGGCTTCTGAAGTCAGGCAGACACTGTTGCTTTGTCCCAGCTGGACACTAATTCCTGCTGGGAATGCCTCGTGGCAGCTTTCAAAGTGCTCTGAAGCTGAATTTGTAATTGTGACTCTGAGCAGATCAATTCCCTTTCCTTTCTGCAGTGAAATTTAGGTTCTGTTACAGACGCGAAGATGTCCCAATGTACTAGCAGCATTAAAACACCAGAACCTGCCAGGCACCAGAAACTGGTGTTATGCAGGATGGTAGCTGGGGTTTGGGTAGATACGTTAAAATAAAAGAAGTGCAAAGAATAAAGCTTAGAATAGCTGAAACTCTCCTTTCTTCATCTGATTGGTCTTATAGCGAAGGCCACAAGGGCTTTCTTGTCCTTGGGGTTATTAAGTCAAGGTCAAGAATGAGTTTGAAATACTTCTCCTTTATTTTAAACTGTGGCCTGCTGCATTTTTGTCATACTCCTATTCCTCTACTACTTCTTCTTGCTTAACCTTAGATTATTCAGGAGTGATCATCTGTAGCCTCTCAGATAGTGGTGTCACTGGCATCCTGTGAGAGTAAGTCAGCCATGCAGCTCACCTATTAAAAAATAAAACAGGATGATTTGTCTCTTATTAAATTCAGGGTCAACTAAAAAATACAGAATGATAAGTCTAAGCTGTAGGTCTACGCAGGACTCAGGAGTGTATTGTCCAAGTATTTAAAAGCTAAACTGAGCAGAATGAAAGTGCTACTCTATCTCTCTGCTCCGTTACTGGACACCCTCTCCTAGTACTTCATCTCACACTGGTATTTCCTCTTCTTTTCAAAGGATTTTGAGCAATGGAGCAGTTAGTAATACTGACACTTAAAGTGTTCTGTTTGGAATCCAAACCGGATTGCAAAGCAGCAATTCAAAGCTGGCATTTCAAGCTATATGCAGACTCAAGCAGATCTTTTAAGCACTGATACTTAGGCTGCTTTCTCACAGTTCCTTTATCAGTTGTTACACCTAGAAGTGTGCTTAGAAATGGAAAGTGTCTGGTGTGCAACTGAGACATCTGGCTGTGTGTGTCATGTCCCATTGCCCATCCCCCACACCTCCAGCCCTCAAAAGAACATGCCTGCTCCTTTCGGGAAGTGAAATTTTATGTTTTATGATAATTACGACCATTTTCTGGCCTCCACAGTCTAAGAAGTGCTTTCATATTGATTTCAAAAGAGCCACGATTTAGGCTTCTTTTATACTAGAATGGATGATGTGTGCTTCCACTTCAAACTGATGACATTTGTGACTTCAGAAGCTCATATTCAATATTAAGGATTTTATTATCTGGTCAGTGCTGCATTAAAATAACTGAGGAAGCTAAACTGTGCAGCAGAATCCTTCTCAGGCAGATTCAGCTTATATTTCTTTTGCCATTGCACATGGTCCACTAAGCTTTTGAATATCAAAGTATTAGACACTGGTGTCTGTCATTTAAAAGCAGCTGTTCCCAGAGGAGAGCTAGGCAGTCGTGGACAGTAGTGTTGGGATCAGATGTGCTGTCATATTAATGGGTTGAATTTGCAGCATGGCGCTGTGTAACAGCCTGCAGAGATGCTCTAGCTCATAGTCCCTGGAGAGTATTTGGAGGAGAAAAGTTTGAGGGGGAAGCAGAGTGTAAACAAGCCCCACTGGACATAAGCATAAAAGTCAAACAAAGTGGACCAGGCTTTATAGTTACAGACTATGCAAACTGTACACTGAATAATGCAAGACGTGGCATTATCCTTAGCCTGTCACTGAGAAAGTCTGTTGCACTGCAGTCATCTCCAAGCAAAATCTATCTCATTAATTTCAATTGGAGCCTTTACAGAGCAAGCTCATCTGCCAATGGATTTTTAACTCTCAAAAGCCTGACAAAAGCTAAAATTACAAAAGACCACAGTGCCCACCCCACCCTCATGTGCCCCTCCTGCCCCTCTTCCCTAATGCTTACAATGACAGTGAAATTGCATTCCATTCCAGGCAGCAATCTCTTTGAAAATGTATATCCTCCTTCAAATGGTTTCGTTTTTCCTAAATGTGCTAGAGACATTGTCTCATGATCTACAGTAATTATCTTGACAGGTCAATTATTAAAAAAGAAATTAAAAATTAAATTTAAAACATGATATAAGAGCTTGGCTGCTGGTTTTCCTTTTACTGCTATTTCTCTGCAGAATGCTTTTGGCACCAACTGACATGGGAACTGCATTGCACCAGAGAGGGAAGCTGTCTTCCCCTATTTTGATGCCAGATTAAAGATAACCTCTAGGCAGAGATTTCTCTCTAGATTTGTGGGTATTCAGAGCAGGAACAGCACCCACTGGCACACAGCTGATTATAGTTCCCAGACTATTAATCTGAATACTCATATAATTTGCTCCTACTGGCCTGCCTGAAAGATCTGCCTGTTTAGGAAAAGAAACTTGGTATGGTAAGAGAATGGATGGAGATAACCATTCTTGCTTTATTGAAAGGGCTTAAAGGAAGATGTGAATTTCCCCCTATCTGATGTATAAACAATTTAATAATATTCACATATTAAACCTTATGAGGGTTTTTTTAAAGAATCCCTTTGAGCCTGTAGGTTGGTAATATGTGAGTAGTATGTACCTACAAGATTCACACTAACAAGTAAATTCTTTGAGGGAAGCAGTTCATCTGTCACTTCATTTTTCTTGCAAAATTGACATTAACATGCATTATTGCAAGATAAATACTTCAGCACATCATATAAACAGCTATTGAAAAAGGTACCAACTGGAGCCCTTAAGCTTCTACACCAGTGAAGGAATGCAATGTAAGGAAGAAATTGGGTCCTCAAGGTGCCTTTCAAGGCTGATTGAGAAACTAACTTGACAAAGAATCTCCTCAAATCTTGTTTTCTGCTCTGCTCTGCTCCTCTCCTGGGTCCTTGGATAATTTGTAATTCAAGCTTGGAAGGAGTCCTATGCTATTTCCTTCAGACTTATTCCTTCCACATGTGAAATCTAGTAATTTAAACACCTCATCTCCTTTCATAACTGAGGCAAGAAAAAAATAGCCAATGATCACTGATTGAATCCATATTTCCACAAAGTTCCAGTTATTTTGTTTGATGCTTAAGAAATAAAATTAAATGAAGGTAGTTAAAGGTATAAGTACACTTTTTAAAGAAATACAGATGGTTGTGGCAAATGAATCTGTACTAATCTGGACTTGCAAATAAATCCCTAAAAACCTACTGGCCCCATTCCTGGGGTGTGATATCAAGCAATGAATTTGAAACCAGAGACAGGTTTAGTAGTAAGTGCTGGTTCAGCTTCATAGGATAGGAAGCAGCTCAGAATGAGTGATGATGTATTTTGGCTTAAAGCTTTAAGGAGAGTATGGGATAAAGATTGAAAATAAGCTCCATTACCTAATTACTTGGAGCTCAGGGAATTGAGGATGCTTAGTATCTTGGAGCAATATTTTTCAAACGTTTAAGAGTTAGCTCTTCTTCACGAAAGCCAATCATGGATCTCTCGTGCTGCCTCATGTGGTTAAGGACCTAACCATTATTCAGATCTTCCCAGTGCTATACTTCTTAACCACTCTTACATGCCAAGGACTGTGAAAGAGCTGGTGGAATTGCTGGGTACTACAGCTCAAATCTGAACTGGCTTGCTTTGAAATGGAAAGAGCAGATCATCCATCTCAGAGCTGATGTTTCAGGCTCTCTGCAAACTCCAGCAGAAAATTAATTAATTGCATTTGAGTTGTGTTTTCACAGTTGTTTGGTTGGTGTATTTCTCTTTTCACAAACACTAAAAACCTACAGAAAAAGAAGAATGCTGAAACTAAAAAACTAGAGGAAGGCCTGAGCATTCTTTGCATCTTCCTTGAAAAATGGCAGCTACACAGCAAACTGGTTGTACACTGAAGAACTTTTTTGCTTTTGAACTGCTTCCACTTTATACACAGCAACTTGTATCCCATTTGAAGGATGAATTTTTTGTTGTGAGTGGTGTCACTAGAGTGCAGGAAACTGAGGAGAGCACCAGAAGTTTTCCCATGAAGTTAAAATCTGTGTTTCAAAGCCTCTTACCCAGATTTTTTAAAGCAGTATCATTGTTGACCGGGGACTTTTTAAAACCAGAGGGAACCCTGGCTCATTCTGTACAGATTGTTGAAACAATGAAAACACCATAATTGCAGCCACATTGTAAAAGACAAATGGGTAACACTGGGGAGCTCAGTTTTAGCCCTCTTCCTCCACATGGCATGTTTTCTGCAGCAATTCCCAACTGAGCCATCAGAGGAAGAACAAGATGCTTTTTCCTGCATCAGCAAAGCCATTTTACATGTGCAAACTCCCAGGTTTAAAACAATCCATTTTTCAACTGCTGGCATTTGAGGTGGAAGGCACATATTCCACCTGCCACCAGCTTTTCCCTTCCTTTCCCACACTTGTAACTGTATTTTGGCTTACTTGTTCTAGCAGGGAATACAACAGCAGAAGTAGTAAGTACAGTTCTGCTTCGTAAAGCACTTCTAAATTATTTCTGTCTAATCCCAAAGCAACTGCCAAAGCCATCTCTCCAGACACATTCAGTCCATGTGCAATGAGTGGTGTGGGATTAGCCTGTATTGTGTGGTAAAGCTCAGTGCCTGCTCTGGGAGAGGTGGAAGGACTGGGTGCTCCTGTACAGTAAGATAAGGAACTGTGCAGTGCTTGGGGAAGCTGCTCACTGCTCGTTTCTGTTGTAACCCTCTCCAGCAGAACAACAAAACAGAAATGGTGTGTTGGCACAACCCTGCTTTCTTAAGTCCCAAGGCAGCCCATAGAGAGGGTTTCCATGACACTGAAGCCTCGGAATTATACTAAGGAGATGCTGATTTTTTTTTCCCAACTGACACAAAACTGGGTGTGTGTAGCCCAAGATTTGCAGAGACGTGTGAGTACTGGAGGTATTCAGTATTCATAGGGATTCCCAGGTCTTCCCTAAAATGCAATGGGTTCTTTGCTAAATATTAACAAGACCACATAGTGTTGTGTGTTCTTTTTAATTAGACAGCCACCTGGCTGTTAAGCAGAGTGCTGCTGGGTCACCAGGGATGCCAGGGTCCCTCTGCACATCCTAGCCTTAGCTCCTCTCTGTCTAAGGATCACCTCTATAAAACAGAGGGAGTTTTTCCCTGTCTGCCAGGGCTGCAGGGAAGGTAAGTTTCTTGTGCCTGTAGAAGACCATTACTGATAAGCCTGCTAGGAATTACGTGGTGTCCCCTTATCTAAGGCTCTTACAAAGATAGAGGGGACAAGGGTTTCCACATACTCCAGCCACATAGAGAAAGGTTTTCCACCCAGAAAACCTTGCAGGAGGCAAAACTTATTTCACTAAACTACACTGAAGGAAAGAAATTTATGAGCAGGAATATGGGTACAGCTAGTACATTATTTACCATTTTAAAACCACAGTCTGTCTGCCTGTCTTACCTCTCTGAGAAATTACTGCATTTTCAAATGGATGAAGACTTCTGCTGTAGAATCAGAGATCTCAGCTCTACTTAGACCAATCTTTCTAATGAGCTGTTTAACTAGTACAAAGTTCAGTCTACCTGATGTATGATAAAATGGAAAGCCTATTTAAGTTTTCATTAATTAAGACAGAAGAATAGAGACAGGAAATGGCCATGGCTGAGAAGAGATCAAATCACAATTAATTTCAATGAAGCTTCAACTGTACCACAGGTGTGTAGCTGTATGCATCTCCTCTTTTACCTGAAAAAAGGAAGAAAACACATTCTAATAATAAAGAAATAAAAACACCCCTTGTATTAATGCCTGACCATCCTGACCTTTCTGCAATGCATTATTGACAATTCCTTTAACATTTATTTAAACTTAATTTCCCAGAGCAGAACATGACAGAAAGTAAAAAACATTCATTTCAATTGTAAAAGCTTTCACTTTAATGCATCTCTGAATTAATTGGGCACAGTCTTCATATCAAGTGAAATAAATGGGCTGATAATTGATTAGGACCTCAAGGAACAATGAGATCTGATTGGTCGGGAAAGGAGAAGTGACCTATAAAAGGTCAGGATTTTTTTAAATTGCCTTTTTAATAAAGCATGTTGATGAAGAAATTATCTGCAAGGCTTAGATGAATTATTCTGATTTGATATATAACTTCTGTCAAAGTGAAAATGGGATGTGATGTAACTTAATTCTTGGAAAACTTGAGATCCCCTTTGAAGGAGATGAGTCCTTCGCTCAGTCCCAATGTTAGGCTTCGAGATGCTGGTAGCCCAGCACGGCTTTTCTTAGCTTACCTTTCCATCTTTTTTCAGGAGAAGTCTGCCACGTCTCCTCTTCTGCTGAGGATAGGAAAGAATCCAAAATGGATTTTGGTTGATTTTCTGCCTTGCCTATTATGAACAATGCTTTTCCCTTCTAAGATGTCTTTCCCCCCCTCCCAGCTGAGTCTTTAGTTGAGAAGCTGGGATGAGCAGATGGGATGTCGATGCTTGTGGTAAGGCTGATGGTCTCACCTTCATCCATGGCCAGCACAGTCACTTTTGAAGCAAGCCTCTTTCCTCTTAGCTGGACTGTTCAGCCTGTCCTCAATCCTTGTTCTTCTCTCAGCTTCCCTTTTGGACTGCTGTGCCTTTTCTCCACACTCTTGTGCTGACACAGCGCTATGGCAATTTTGTGAATATGGGAGTATTACAAGTGTGTCACCAGAGGAAAGCGTGTTTCCTCGTTTTGTGCTCCTGGCCCAAGTGTCTATCCCGAGATGACTGATTATCGGTTCATCTTGACCTTCCTGCAAGATTCTGCCTTCTCATGAACAAAAAAAAAAAGTACTCACCAGGCTTTGTGCTGTGCTGGTTAAATCAATTAGAGCACACCACTCTAAGGCATCTCTTCCTTGGGCTGAATCCCAACTAATCAGTACAGCAATAATAAAATGCTGATCCCTATGTGATGGACAGCCTCCCTCTTATCCATGAAGGGGCTGCTGGAAACATTGTGTTTCTGGGAAGCCTTCCAGTGCTGATGGCCGCATACCCCCAGCAAATGCTTATTTGGCTCCTGTTTGTGCTGTAATGATGCGCATCGCACTCGTGCTGTAAGGTTTATCAGCACTCAGGTTTATCAAAAGGAAGTGCAACAAGCCTCATACTGGATGAACACACAGTCAGCCTGGTCTGGCTCCTGAAAAGATCTAGTTTTTGCAGGAGACTTAATTATGTTGTTGTTTTTGTCATCCTCACCCCGGCACAAGGTGATCTCATTGACCACTTTGCACCAGGTTTACCCTTGCCTTTTCTTAGGCATTTCTGCCTGCACCTTTGGTTTGCCTATTTGTGAAGCAGCTTAAGAATTGCTGTAAATTATAGCTCAAACTGTTAAGGAAAACCCAAGTGACAGCCAGGAGTTAGTTCCCAAGCAGGTCATGAGTACCCGCTGTCAGAGCAGGAATCCCCGGGAGAATGAGAGTGGACAGCTGGGAACCTCTTGACAGCTTTCCCGGAGTAAGGCATCTCCACAGACCCCCTTGTCTGTGAGATGACAGAGGTATGTAACTGGCAGAAAAGGTAAAAAAAAAAAAAAAAGGAAATAGAAATGAGCAACATTTGGAGAGTCTGTTTGGTGGAAAACTTCAGCATTTCAGGAGATTTTTTATTCCTGCTTAGGACAAAATGCTGACATGTTAACTATTGTTTTTAAAAGAGAACAGAAATTCTGCAGGAAAAATATTAAAATGTTGGAACATTGCATTTTAATTTCCAAAATGAAAAATATGGGCTTTTACTTTTTGTGTTTCATAGCCAGTCTTTTCTTGTTGAAATGTCTTTCATTTTGTAGCAGCTGCTTTTTTCTCCCTTGCCTTTCGTTCCCTTTTCCCTTTTCCAACTTCCCCTTTCTCTTTTCTTTCTCCTTTCTCCTTCCTCCTTTTTCCTTTCTCCTTTCTCCTCTCCTCTCCTTTCCCCTCCTCTCCTCTCTTTTCTCTTCTCTCTGCAGATTTGTAACCACAAGGCTCTTCTGTATGAAACATGACCCACTTTGTTCTAGAGTGACCTCAACACCACGCTGAGGAGCTGGTTAAAAGCTTTGTTGAACACTTCCCTCAGCCCCTGGTTTTTCTTTTAAAGTCTCCTAGTCAAGAGTTAACTGAGCCTAGGCCTAGTTTTAAGATCTGAGGAGATCACATCTTGCAATGACTTGACTCTAGGCATGAAACAAGTGTACTAATGTGTTAGCCACACTCAGAGCTAGACTCATACATCACAGGTTGAGAGTCTGTCCTGTTCCTTTCAACAGCACCTTAGAACTGCTGCTACACCAGAGCAATGTAATGAGATTCTGTGTTAGCAGGAGTATGGGAAAGGGAGTTTGATTTGGTGCACAGATGGATGCATACCCCTCTTTCAGTAGAAATAAGGGTTAAAACGCAGTATCAAAAAGGTAACTGGATTGTGCTTTTGTTATTCTAACACAGAAACAACTCTGAGCTTCATGTCTTCCTGTCTAATGCAACACTGACTGTAAATATAAGGATTTGTTCTTGCTTACACCTGTGCAAATGGGGTGTAAATTCTTAATGTAGTATAGTAACACTGGCCTTCCTTTTGCATTTTGCAGGCAGAAGAATACCTACGAAAAGTGTGCTGTGCAGGAGCAAAATCCTCTCTGATTACATCACAGTCTTAGAAGCAGAAGCACTAGAACTTTTGTGCTTTTGAACTTTGGGATGATGTTGATCCAATTCGGCACTATTTTTTTCAGTATGAATGTAGTCCCACTCCCTGTCCTGAGGCATTAACACCTAAACATATGTTGTTCTTTGAAGATATTTTGTCTAACATTTTAAGAAACCTTCAGTGATTTGATAGCCTCCCCAGGAAATCTAGTTTTATGGTACACTCCTGTTTAGTTTTTAATAATTAACCTGATGTTTGTGATAATTTCAGTGTTACAACTCATCCTGCCCACCATTGGTGGGAAAGCAAGCTCATTGCCTCCTCTGAAGATGTTCTTTCTGCATTTCAGGACTCAGCACAGTTCCCCTCCTTGTTATCATCAACACACCAAACAACAATAGTTTTTGCAGTCTTTATGCCGTCTTTTCATGTCAATCTCCTTTTGTCTCCCATATGGATCTGGGTCTCTTTTGCCTAGTTATTGCTCCAGTGGAGGCCTAAATGATAGGTTGAAAGCATGATTTCATATGATATGCATATTATGCTCGTTTGTACAGAAGATATGTGCCCTTTTTTCCTTTCTTTTTTTTCCCCATAAGGAATGCTATGGTGCTGTCAACTCATGTTCAGTTTGTGATCCTTTTTACAGAACTGCTGCCCAACCTTGTTCTGTACAAGTACGGTAGATTGTTGCTGGTTGATCTCTGCCTCGTTTGTAGCTCTGGTGGGTGTCCTCACTAATCTATCATCTAGGCCCCAGTGAGAACATTAAATCATCCCTGTGGAACCTCACTAGGCCCATCTTTTTGCTTTGACAGTGAATGATTTTCCAACCAAGTCTGCACTGCCTGACCCTTATAGTACTTTTGTCTGGCCCACATTTCCTCATCTTCTTTTTCAAAGTAACATGTCAATGGCAAAAACCTTACTGAAGTCAAGATACATGACATTTTCTCTTTTTCCCCTACAGCTATTCCCCTGTTACAGAAAGAAGTTACACTGCTTTGACATGGTGTCTTTGTGACAAATTCATGTTGGCTATTACTCATCTTTTGTTTCCCTCTAGTTTTACGAGTAATTTGTTTATTTGTTCCAACATTTTTCTGGGAATTGAATTTTAGCTCTATTATTTCTTCTCAAGTCCTTTTTTTTTTTTTTTTTTTCCCTTAAGATACAGGCATTCTTCTTGCTCTTTTGGAGTTTTCTGAAGCCTCACCTTTCCTTTTGGGGATCTCAGTGCTCAGAGACATCTTCAGGCAATTCTCTAAATATCCTGGGATTTTCATGAAGCCCATCTGATCTGAAAATATGTGAATTATCCTACTTCTCTGTACTGCAGCCTCAGCATGTGTTCAGGACAGTGTCGTGCTAAGTGCTGGACACAAGTAATAAAGACAGTCCTTTCACTGAAGCCCTGATTAGCTGCACATAGGAATACGTGAGACTAAGCAGAAGCCTCTGGCCAGACAGAAAGGCAGCTTAAACAATGAAACATTCTTCATTAGCTTGAAAGATAAAAAGTGTCCTCTTGTGCGTGGTCTGGCTGTTATCAAACGTTCTGCAGGCATTTCAGCAGGGGGCATTTTAAAGCAGGAGTCAGAAGAGGACAGTGTTTTAGCAAGCCTGCCTTTTTTACACAGATCTGCTAAAGCAATGGAAGAGGTAGGGATAAAGACTAGACAAAGGAGTGAGTGTTAGGAACAAATGGTGATGAAGAGATCACCTGAACTGCTAGGCTGGCCACTGTGCACAGAGCTGGAAGCACAAGTCATGGGCTGAGTTCAAGTTGTTAAAACAAGTGAGGAACATAAGGATAGGCCTCCTGCCATATGCTGTCTGCCAGCAGCTGGGGTCCACTGGTGTGTTTTGGTGGTGTGTGTCACTGGCAGGTGCTTTCACTCAGCATGTCTTGCCCTGGAGCCCACTCAGATGACCTCTGTCCTGGTGCTATAGCTCTGGGGAGACGGTGTGAGTGCAGCTGAGCCATGGTTTAAGTGACACCTCATTTTGCCTTCTGTTTACTCCCTCGTTTGGCACAAGATTAAGCTGGCCAGCTTTGCATGAAGGCACTAGTGGCGTTCAGTTTGGACTTGGCACGTTTGCACTCTGATCTGCTCAGTGCTCAGCTGCAACTGCTGTCAGTTCATCAGCCCAGGGCCAGGTGGATGTTTGAGACGAGGGCTGTAAACTTCTGCCTTGAATTCCTGGCGTTATGGCACCGGAGCAGGGAAATGGAATGCACAGCCTGGTGAGAAGGATGACCAGGGCAGGGAAAAAAGATGAGGCTGTGAGAAGTCATTGGCCAAAGGTGTTTTTCACGCAAAAGTTGTGGAGGGCTCTGGGTCCTGGGCAGGGTCTAAGACACTCAACAGTTCAGAGGTATCATTCCTGGCTGCTGGAATAGCTGAATTCAACTTGGCCCAAAGCGGCTACAGACTAACTATCCCAGCCTTTTTTCCTCTGAGTCCGTTCTTGAAAATTACTATTTTAATGGTTGATTAATAAGTTGTGAGCCACAGGGGGTAATTAGTCTGCTAATCACCAGGTTCCACAACCCCACCAGCTGCTCAGATTGCTCTCAATGGCAGCCCTTTTACCTCCAAAATGCTAAACTGGCGTTCAGGAACACTGTTAGTGCTGTGATGTTCCAGTTGAGCTCAGCCTTGCCAAATAGCAGTAAGCTATACATATACTCTTTCACACATGGGCCTCTTTGCTCTAGAGATAGTTTCTGCATTGGCCAGCTTCATTAATTCAGTCATAGCCTCTTGCCATCTAATGAGAGAGAAAAGTGCACTGGCTGAAGATTTCATCCTACTGCCCAGAAGGTTTAAATAAACAACATAAAAATAAAGAATAAAGCCCTCTAGCCCATGTGATGTGCATGGCTCCAGCTGAGCTGGTTGGCTGTGCTTGCCAGACTGCTGCTGAACTCTGCTGCAGGTGTTCTCTGTCACGACGACACATGTTTGAACCAGGTGCCCTGTGAAATCCGAAAAAGTGCACTTCCTCTGCTTTGTCAGCACGGCTCCCCTTTGCCTGCAAGGCTTTCAAAAGCATGAGGGAAATGACTCACCCAGCAGAATGTGGGAATTATCCTGTTTAGCTGCTCTGCTTTATCCTGTCAGAAACACACGATGAAAAACTCTAGTCACAAGAGACCGAGGGGGCTCCCATATAACTGACAGACACCAACTGTTTAAGAGCACTCAGATCCTGTTATCGAGAGGAGCCTGACCCCTGTGCTGCACCTCCATTTATCATCATTTTAATCCAATTGGAAGTCTTTTCAAAAGTCTCCATGTTCTTTCATCCTTTTCCCACTTTCTCTTACCCCAAATATTCTCTTTTTTTCTCTTCTTCTTTTCTTTTTTTTGTTGTTTACTTTTAAACTCCCTGCCCTCCCAAATATTTTTTGTTCTTTTAACTTAGAAAAGTATACACTTTTAGAGACGATCCCAGGCCAAAATGTCTCTGTTCAAGTGGTATAAAGAGAAGATTACTTCACCAAAATCAATGGAGTCAGTCCAGATTTAGCTGTCAAACTGGGCAGAATTCATCTGGCTAAGTGACTTTTCATTTTTTCTTTTTCATCTTCGAAGTGATCCTGAAAGGTTCCAAATAGCAACTGAAAATAGTTTACTCATACAAGGTAGGGCCCAAATTTGTCCATCTCCTGTTTGTCATTAAGGTAGTGTTACTCTGACAGGTATTTTTTATATTCAAAGTGAGAGATGGTTCTTATCCTTGTGTTCTAAGCCTTTCTTCATGAAGGCATTTAAATGCCTGAGCACTTTCTAAGTGCTCAGGGAGATTTTGTGTTTAACTTCCTATATCTGTCTAAATGTATTCTGAATCAGTGTCCAAAAGACTCACGGAAAAAAAGTTGCTTTTGCCATTCCACTTTCGTAGGAAGAAGAAGAATGATTCTAAATGATTCTGTCCCTTGAAAATAGTATCTTGCTGTTGATATGCTGACACAGTCCTATTGACTGTATTGCTTGCCCACAGCTGGACCTTAGTCAGAATCTGGCTGTGATGACATTAGGATGTGGCTGTGGAATTTATCTTATTTTTAAGTCCCCAGTCAGCACAGAGAAAGCCACAGGAGACCGTAGAAGTTGTGAGGGGGTCATTGTCCTTTCTGCTACCTAGCTAGCAGGTGATGCTTACATGGTTGTCCTGTGTCTTGGAGCCAGAAAGGACCCTAGGATGCCTCGGAATGCAGCTCTGGGAAGGTGAGGAACAACTGCTGACACCTGCACTCAGAGTAGCAGGTTTGAGGGACCATAGCACAAATACCTGCTAAGCAGGCACAGATGTGTCCCTGGAGTACGGGACTAAGGCACTGCCTAGTTGTGTAAATAGTCTGAAGTAGTAATAATGCATCATATAGCCTGAAGAAATAGAGAGGAGGGTGTAGTTTTCAAATTATTTTGTATTTTCATTCAGGAAAAAAAAAATCAGCTGATAAAATTCCTCAGAAATCAGGAACAGAAAGACCCAGCGTAAGCTCAGAAACTTTTTACTTTGCCTCAAATCTGGCTTGAACTAGCCAAGGGCTACAAGAAACAGCTTGGTTTTCATGGTGTCAAACACTAGTCACACCTTGTCCTTGTATGTACTCTGATGCTAGCTAGACCCATCAGTGTTTCTGCAGTGTTGTTGTAAAGCTGCTGACAATAAAGTCATGCTTTCTGAAAACAAAACAAAGACCAAATTGTTTTACCGTGGTTTTGCATCAAGTATGTAGTAGACATTTTATCTATATGGTAACTGCTACTGCCAACAAAATAAAATGAAGAAAGTAGTCAACAAAAGTTAAGCTGAGTCTTAGGAAGGGCTGAAGTCTCATTCTGACTGTGCTGTAGGACCACATTTTCCCTGGAGGCACACTGCAGCTGAGCTGTTTGGCTAGCTCTGACTTCTAAGCATTCCTGCCTCTCCCTCACCCTTTGGTGCCAATGAGGGTGTGATGCTTCCAATGAGCATCTGTGATGCTTCAGCTCTTTGCACTTGCTCCAGCACCTTTTGCTCTGTGGGTGCATGGTGTGGTTTGAATTGTCAAGGCACAGGGCTCTTTTTTGTGAGTAAATGTGCAGGACAGCTGGGGCAAGTGCAGAGCTCCTGGGGCACTCTGCCTTCTTCTGTAGGGAAAGAATTCTCTTCCCTTCCCTTCCCTTCCCTTCCCTTCCCTTCCCTTCCCTTCCCGAACCTTCCCTTCCCGAACCTTCCCGAACCTTCCCTTCCCACTAGTTCTAGGTTTCTAGTCATTGTTTATCAGCCCTATCATGTATAATAAATGGACATGAAGTTATTCAGATTCCCTAAAAACTTGCTTGGGAAACTTTATGTCATTTTCTCAGTTCAATGTTTGTGCTGGGGAAGAAAAGATGGTGGCAAAAAATACATCTGAAACACAGAATACCAACACCAAGCAGGAAATTACATTCAGTCAAACTTCTAAACAGAGGCTAATGAGAGGAAAAGGAAGTTCACAACCACTTCCACTCATGGGATTATGGGAAGTCTGAAGTCTCCTCTCTGGTTCCCCTTCTTATATTTCCCTGGCTGAAACAAAGCTACTCTAAAGTATTTTTTGATGTTCGAGATCTTCAAAGATCTAAAATCAAGGTATGACCATCCATTGTGCCTGGAGAGATACTGCGGGTTTTCCAAAGCCATCTGTAGGGAGAGGTATATAATATATATCACTTCTAAGCCAGAGTATCCTGCACTCCTCTTTATGCCTCTGTCTTTCAAGTTCAGGTCAGGGTCTGCTCCTATCTATTTACTTATTTATTTCACAATTCACACCATATAGCTCGACTAGTTTTCTATCAAGAGTCAATATGCAACACCGGTGAAAAAACTGAATTTAAAATCTGTAACAAGGAACATCTCCATTCAGCCCATTTTTTCAGGTGGTGAAAAAACAGTGCATAAATCAATTGTACGCCATGAATCAATTGTACACTGTCTTTAAAGCATTGCAAACACAGTTATGGATTTGAATGGTAAAAATTTCATCTTACAGGGACATTACAATTGTCACTTACACGAGGATATTCTTAGAATGTAATAAAAAGGGAGAGCTTGCACTATTTATTCTAGCAGAGTTTAAATTATTTCCATGTGAACTTTTCTGAAGTGATAAGACTGTCCTTTAAAGTAATGTTAATAGAAATGTATAATTTAGAAGTCCTAAACCCACAAAACGCATGAAAAGTTTCCGGTGTCATATGAAACTTTATATTCATCAGACTCTGAAACGTGATTGGGTAAAACTAAACTCTTGCTCTAATGATCTGGTCATTGTTTGCATTTGCTGATTTTTCTGGCAAAAATACCTTGTATTGCTTGAGAGTCCCAGTGCAGCATTGGAACAGCCAGGGAAGAGGATTGCCTCCAATTCCTTCCACTGTGTGATAAGCAAAATATTCTCGCTAGTTCATTGTCATTTTAGCACCTGTGCAAATCTACTTCATAAACTGAAGGCAGTGCGGCTCCCTGTGCTTTACTGAGGTTATCACTGGGGCTGTAGAGCTTTTCTTGCTTGCCTGGATGCTAAACAGAACTGAAGGAACCCAGCATGACTCTCTCATCCCAGGCTCAGTTTGTAGTGCTGGTGGTTGTGAGGAGTTCCATATAATAACTGCTCTATCCAGAACCTGAACAGGTCGCTTTGTGGAGAGCCCCAGTAACATTAACAAACACTTCTACAGCTTCCCTTGCTAAGCTTTTAGAAGGCTGCTATGGAGTCAGAAAGGAATAATTCTTAATAAAAAATTCCTTAAACAATTCGCCTTTTTTTCCTATTCACAAAGAGTTGTGAAATTCTCACACTGATTCATTATTTGAAATTTTTTTCCAGTGAGTTTATGAATAAATGCTAAGGTTTCAGATCGTGTCAGTTGGAAGTATTAGAATTAACTGTGCCTTCACACTGTGAAGCACATTACTAAGTTGAATTGCATAACTTGGGCTATACAAACAATCATGGATCTAATAATATGCAAATATTGAAGTACAGAACATTTTTTTGGGGCAGTCTATGTTAGTTCTGTAAGTCGCCTAATCAAGCCTGGAAATGCAATCACTGTGGATAACCAGTTATGATTTGGATTTTAGCTGGGATGTAAGATTTTCATAATGCTAACACATATTGAAAGCATGGCTGTAGCTGCCAAATATGTGCTTGTAAGAGCAGTGTAGGATACTTCTGGGACTTCCTGTGCACCTTGGTGTTTCATTTTTACTTTTTCTTTTTTAATCTAAAGCATTAGAACTGTGCATACTGATATTTTAATGGTGATATTTAAAGGGAGAGCAAACATATTCTCAAGCCACCTCTACCTTTAACTGCATTTTTCAGCATGGAATTCATTAGGCTTTGTGTACACTGGGAGTGATAAAAGAGTTTTATTTTGTGGGGTTTTTCTCACGATTGTAACTCAGAAGAATTTCGGAATGTATTTTCTGGTCTATTTAAGAAGGGCATACTTTACCTTCAGTGCTCAGGGAGTGTGTAACTTTCATGACATCTCATAAGTTGGTCCCAGGAGAATTGTAAAAGATTTGGTTTTGTTTCTTATATCGGTGTGAAAACAAATGTACCTGAGAATTTATTAAAGTTTTGAAAGTCACCTGGATAAACTGGAGAATTTATTGCGATAAACTATATTTATTTGCTCATGGTAACCATCTTAGCAGCTAACCAGTGTTTGCAATCTTTTAAACTGAGCTGTCACAGTCCCAGTTTTCTCTCTAGCTATCAGGCAGGTATTCAAGCTGGAATCTTTCCCATGGTTGATGTAGACTGACAGCCAATCTCACAAAAACCGTGGGAATAAGAACTTCAATAGACCGTAACTGAGGTTGCCAGAGATGCTGAGCATCAAGAGCGCAGTGTTGGTTTCAGTGAAATTTGCACCTGCTTACACCAGATTTGCACTTCTCTCCAGCAAAGAGGCTCTGCATGTGGCTGAGCTTCCAGCCGCAGAGCTCCGTGGTACGTGGCTGTTCTGCCTGCTGGGAAGGCGCTCTGGGTAGGGCCCAATGAGCTGACCAAAACATGAACCAGACATCCCAGCTGCCTTGTAATGGCCCTGGTAATTCATGTTAAGGTAAACAACTTACTTGAAATTTTACAGGAATTTGCTGTAACATATGTTCCTACAGATTTGCCTACAGGCTGAAGTAGTGGCAGTACAGTGTCAGGTCCAGGGACCCAGTGCAGGGCAACTCCTTGCGCTTTCAGACTAACCAACTGCTTCTCTTTTCTTGTTGCCTGGTTCACCGCTGTTGAATCATCAATGTAACTGATAAAACAAAAGCAGGGAAGCTCATTTATCATTTTTTAGATATGTCTAGACATTCACTTCACTGCCTGAAGTGAGCCAATGGACTGGAAGAATTCTGCACACATCCTCTTAACACATCTACTTGTAGCGGTTATTTCAGCCTGTAATGTTGTTGTTGCAAACTCTCTCCACTACAGACTAACTTGAGAGCCTTGAAGTTTTCTCACAAGCCTCTGCATGCACACAGCCCAGGCTTGTGTAGCAGGTAACAGAGCCTCCTGTAATCAGCATTACACAGGTGACATCACTATCACCACTAATACTGTTTACACATGACTGCTATTAAAGAGCTCTTCACTGGAGGATACCATTCTCTTCACTACTTGCTTCTTTTGGTTTTGTCCAGTCTGTTCATTTTGTATAATAAGGGACAGAAACATAAAATTTGCTTCTTAGAGGGCTCTTCTAATACCAGGCCTTCATTCCAGAGATGGCTTTCACATAACCCACCTGAGAGCAGTGTCAGACCTAAACCACTGAGCAGTTGGCTCCTTTCCGTGCTATCTCCCATCAGTCTCTCCAAAGGATTCACGGTTATGCAGCTGAGATGATCTATCCTGTGGGATGTGCTTATAGCAATAAATCTTGAAGAGGAATGAAGTGACACGGTAGCAGAGCCGTAGTAGTGCATTGCTTTTGCTGGTATTTACCTTGTACTTTCAGACCTGTTCTGGACTACACGAGGCATAAAATTCAGGCAAGAACTCCTGCCCTCTAGAGGCTTGAGGGTCTATTGAGGTTTGCACCTGTGAATTCTTGTAGGTGTGGGATGCATTGCTTGCAAAGACCTAAGTTCACTATTTGGCTTCTTGGCTGTCCAGAATGTTTATATTTCCTTCAAGTCTCACTCTGTTGAAGAGAAGCCCACAGAGCAGGTCATCCTCTTGATCAAGAAACCTGCTTGAGAATGAAGTAGTGGCTGTAAGGCATCTAAAGAAGATTTTCCATGTGTCTGTGGTCAGGAGTGACAATTCTGAGGTAAAAATAGACAAGTGCTAGCACCTGAACAGGCCAAAGGAGTCTGCAGGCTTAATGTAGAGACTGGCATCTGGCCTTCTATACATATTACCATTGCCCCACTTTGCCCACCCTGTTTGTAGAGTTTTTCCAGGATTGTCATGGCATCCATTCATCCCTCCTTCATTGCAAAGGAGTGGGCGCCTGGCAGATGGAAGCTCCATGGCTGTCACAGAGAAAAGCAGAGCCTCTCTCGTGACTGTTGTTCTCATATGCCACGTCTCAGAAACAAGTAAGTCTCTCTTGCTGCTGTCTCCCTCCAGAACTGCAGGGCTGTCTTAGGTTAGATGCAGTCACATTTTGTTTATTTCTGCTGTCTCCTTGGGCATGAATTGTTGTATCCACCCTTTGCTCTCCCCTGCTCCCTCAACTGAAAATAAAGGAGTCTTTGTTGCTAAGTCCCACAGTCAGCCCAAAAGGACCAGAGCAGGCTCTTGTGCCCCAGCCGCTTCTCTGTGTTTCAGCATGCTGGTTTTTTGCAGGTGTGTACATGTCTAAAGAGATCACAGGGTGATGCCTCCTGCTTAGCTCTGAAGTACTCTGAAAAACACCAGTATTGGTGTCCCTGGTGTATTTTTTTCTGACCAACTCAGAACCACAAGATGCAGAGAAGTCAGGAGAGGAATCTCATTCATGAGAGATTTCACATTCCCTTAGCACCTCATATGTGCCTCCCTTTTCACCTTTGGACAGAAAGGGAGTGCTTCAGATCAAGGCTGAACAAATGGTATGCTGTTTTCTTGTCTGTGAAAGAGAGGGGTTTTCTGTGTTTTGTTTTGGTGTTCTGGTTGTTGTTGGGGTTTTGTTTGTTTTTAAACTAGAAAAACCAAACTTACGAGGTACCTACAGAGGTTTGGATTAAGGAGACCAGAGCAAAAGCTGAGGTGTATGAAGATGCGTGATAATGATAGATTGTCTCCAGCCTCTCAGGTTAGGGTGAGAAGTGAAACGTGCCAGTGGGTGTTACTAAGTCTAGGTAACAGTACACTGACGTTTTCTAATCTAATTTTCTTACATGTAGAGCATGTAAGAGATGGAGCAAAGAGAATTAATGGGTTTACCTGGTAAGAGCATGGTGCTCTAATACAGTGCCATAAAATGAACAGCCTTATTGGGGTATGATTTATCTCTTCCATCCCATGTGCAGACAACAGAATGAAACTTCAGCTTTCAGAAAGAAGGTGTTCTCTAAGGACAGTGTTTTGCACAAGACAAGGCAAGATCCCAGTGCCTGACCAGAGACACCAGCCTGTGTGAGAAGGTGACAAACCACACAGCTGCAGCAAAGTGTAGGAGCCCCATTTCCCTGTCAGCCTCCTTTGGTGAGGTGTTGCTAGTGGCTTTTCTTGTGGCAAATGAGAGTGCAAGGCACTGTGTTGTGGTTCCTGGCCTGCTCTCTGCTCCTGAGCTGCTACAACCTCTCAGGGCTTTTTTCTGCATCGCTCTGTCTAAAGCAATGTCATGTTATGAGACACACACTTTCTATCTGCTGACGTCAGCGTGAAAAGAAGAGAAGGAAATCTTCTTTTCACTTAGTGTTGTAAATCAGCCCAGTAAACCAGACTATACATTATGCTTTTGTTACTGAGAGTTAAATTACTAAGCATAAGTAAAGGAAATGAATGGTGCATAATAATTCCCCATGTCACTGAATTCTCCACTCCTCAGCAAAACAGTCTCTCACACAAACAGGTTTACAGTGCTCATCCCATCGCTGGGGAAGAGGCGCGCTCTAGTGGCTTTTTGTCTGAAAAATTGCTGCTGGTTGGTGGCAGGGCAGCTCAAAATAGATTCATCTGAATGTGGAGAGGTTGATTACGAGAAGAAGTTGTGTTCAGATAAGTCGTGTTATCCTAGTCCAAGATTGTATTGTATTTTGTGAAGTAATATATTCACACAAAGACTAAGGGGTTGGTTTGTATTTATTGAAGACATTATTAGTTAAACTGTGAGCTTGTGTTTATCACGTTTGCAGCCTTATTCCAACAAGGACAATATGGTAACAAATATTTCCGTTTTGAAAATAAGTGTTTATTTCAGTTGCAAATTGCATTTGGTGATCAACAGTTGTAGGGCTGTGCTTTCTTCAGCTGGGTTTGGTGGCTGAAGACTCCAGAGTGAATACGCACTGCTGGTCACCTACTCAAGGTTTAACAACCAAGTTTAAACAGATCCCTAAAACTAAGCTTCAAAACAGACAAAAAGAGGTCCACATTTACATACCTCAGGAGGCCATTTCTGTATGCAACATATATGCACAAATGTGCACAGCTAGGTATAACTAATCTCCCTTTCATGCCAGATTTACAGATCCCTGTAGCTACTCTTGTCAAAAGGAATCTTAACCAAGGATCCAATCATCTGGGACTGTCCCAGGAGAATGTCAGCTAAGAAAGGGGGATCCTTCATGTATAAGTCATTCTTTCAGGTAGGAAGGGCACCCAGGAAAAGTGTTTTGTTTGCAGCATTTCCACCCTTCCCCACATCCTTCATCCCCCTGCAGAACCCGGCTGTGCTCAGGGAGGGATGTGTCAGCAGGGGAAGGTGGGGCGGAGACAGGGAGGCGTGCATGTCACATCGCTTCAGTCTCTTAAGCTTGAGCCTAGAAGGTGTCTGCACGTTCAGGAAACCTTTTTCTGATATGGGTCCTTTGGGGAGGATGACAACAGAGAGAGACTGAGGAAAATGTTTAACTGGAAACAAAGGCAGATATAGAAGCTCTGAGGTTTTAAGATTTTTTTCTTGTCCCTTAGAAGTCCTGTGGCATCTGCTGGCTTTAGGTAGTTGGCCTTGCAAGCCTGCTGTGCCGGGACAGTTCAGTTACGGGCTGGTTTTGGGCACAATGTCCTGCTGCAGGATGATGGTATTAAGGGTATGAGCCGGTTTGTGGTTGCTAGAAAAAGGTAGTATTTGCTCAGCCCCTCTGAATTCAACATGATTACAATACTTGAAGACTGAGAAAAGCCCTGCTAGAGATACATAACCTGCAGGCTGAGTCAATGAGAGCACTATCCCTTTTCAGCCTGCTGGCCCTCCTCTGCTTCATTTCCCACTAGATGCTAAAAAATATTGTTACGTCAGAGCTTTTTTGTGGAAGATGGTGGCTGCATTCTAATTTGACTTTTGAAGCGGTGGGCTTCAGAATCTGATCTCCTAGAATGAGTGCACTGTTCTTCCACGCTCACTGTCCATGCCATGCATGTATGATTCCAGCTGTATGGTCAACAAACTGATACCTTTAGAGACAACCAGTCAGGCTCAAAAGCTACCACACCCTCATCTTGGCGAAACATTTTAAGACCTTGACTCGTAAGACTGACACAGATACTGATTCCAAATGGTCCTTGGCCCCACTCCTCAGTGGTCCTGCTGTCTATGGAACTGCATGTGAAACAACTCCTGCAAAGCTCAGTTTTACAGCTCAGTGTTAATAACGAGATATTACCAGTGTGTTCAGGACATGAGAAGTACACTGCAGCACTTAGGGTTCAGCTTCATTTCTATAGCTCAGCTGTTCCTGTCACGGGGAGGAAGCCTCCAGGGGATATGGAATGCAGGACTGAAGGGCTGCTACTCTCCAAATTTAATCCAGTCCTTCCATAAGTCAATACCCTTCACTTTCTGTTGTCTGTCTGTTGGAGTGTTCAGCCAGTAAGAGCACAGGAAGACGTAATCAGGGTACTTTGTTGTCTAAGGATCTATTGTCTGCATTTTGCAAAAAGGTAGACATTCATAATGTGAGGAAATGAGAGATTAAAGGATGGCGATGTATGAAGAATTGATTATCTGAGTTTCTAAGCAGCGCGAGAAATGGCTCTTCATTTGTAAACCTTTTTTCCCCTCTAATAAACACTGTAAGACATCATTTTGTATTAAAAACTAATGTATGTGGCTCTTTTTCTAAGTGTAAGAAAAGAAAGAAAGAAAGAAAATGCTTTGTTTCTCAGAGGCACCATATGTACCACATGCTGCAGTTGCTATGGTAATTATTCGCATTATTGAATAGCACTGCAAGGGGTTATACAGAAATGAATCTGACTGGCCAAAGTGCTTGTTAGAATGAGTATGTCCAGTTATTTATAAAAGCCTTCACGAAGCACTTGAGGAAATAAGAACATGAAGGAGAAGGAGGGAGGGAAAGAAGACAAGGGGTGAAGACTTTTATAAAGCTGAGACCAACACACTGACATAGCATCTTTTTTCCTCAGTGGAAGGTGGAATTCCATAAGCCTTTTTGCAGAAGAAAAAGTACCAAATTAACTTGTATTTACTTAAGTTATTAAGTTGTTAGCCGACAAAATGTGGAGTAATTTCTTCACAAAAATACTAGTGGGGAGCCAAGCTTGATGCTCCAGTAGAATAGAAAGGGTTAACTTTGATTTGCCAGACTTGACTGTTTCTACTTTACTTGTCCCTGGTTGAGTCAGTCCTTTTGTGCTGCAAGGGTGGCTTTTCAGTGGGAGCACCCACCTCCTGAGCTAACTGCAATCCTGAGAATCACCTGGGAGATAACGGCTTCCAGCATTTCAGTGTTGGTCAAAGCTGATGTGATTTGAGACTGCAGTCTAAGCATGATCTACAACTGAACAACTCTACTTTGGAGCTTCTCTGAAATATAACATTGTAGTTAATGGAGCTATCCATGAAAGAAATATTCCTAGGCAATGTAAATAAATTAACAGGAATTAATTTAGCTAATTAATTTGATTGCTGTAAATTGATAAAATTTTACCAAATGCATAAATCATGTCTGTGTATTTTCTATAACGAGATGATTAATGTGCCTTGATGCCAGAGGCATAGATAAAGCTCAAGACCTTGCTCTACTTAAATCTAGAGAAATATTCTCTTCCAGTGACTGGAGAAATTACATCCTTGGACTACATGTAGCTAAAGGCATTTCTGTGTAGATTGGCATTTGCAGTGACCAAATTTTGTAGACTCGGGAAGGAGGAAGGCCACTTACAGATCTGAGGTACTAGAGTTCTAATTAACTTTCCCAGCACAGTTTCTGGGTAATTATGACCAACTAGAACTCTGCCATGGTTTGTCAGCTCTCTGGAGACTCACAGGTGCTTTGGGGTTTCACAGCAAAGGAGTACTTCTGGGTACAGCAGCAGCCAAACACCGGTGTGTTATCAACATCTTTCTAGCTACCAATGCAAAGCACAGCACTGTGAGGGCTGCTATAGGAAAATGACCTGGAAAAAGCTTGCTTCAAAGAAAAGGGAATAATCTGTTTTCCTTGCCCATAAATAGAAATGAAGAGAAACAATGGGCTTAAATGGAGCATGGGATTTAAGCCCTGATTAGGAGAACATTTTGCATTGTAAGGATTGTGGAGGACAGAGGAAAGCTGGAGGCTCCTGTCTTTGAGGTATGAAATGGGTAGAGATTTTCCTTTTCTGAAAGAGGAGATAAACAGTGTCATCCTCAGAGATTTTCATGCTCCACTTCCTGTGATTATAAATAAGTCCTCATGAATCCATAACATATAACGTAATATGTATAATGACTTACAATTCTTATTAATTGAAATTACAAACTTGCATCAGGGCTGGGCCTTTTGATCAAATTCTTTATGGACTGGTCTGCTTTGAAAGAGTCTCTCAAGGAAGTTAAAGAAGACCTCACTGACTGAGAGAAGTGGACCAAGGAGAAAAGTAGAGAAGAATTATCTAAGAATCAGTGTATGTCAAACAGAAGGAATCTGGTTAGGTTGGCTTAATTTGAGAAGAATTGTAGGAGCAATTGTAGGATTGTAGGAGAGTTGTAGGAGCAAACCCCCTCCATAAAGAAGGTTGTTTTCTAACTGAACAAGCATATTAATTACTTTGAATTAACTGCCTTGTCAGTGTTAGGACGATCGTCTCTGCTTTGGGAGAGAGGCTCTGCACAGAGAGAGGAGTAGCTGTATATAGACAGGAGCTATTGCCCCATGTCTGGTAGGCCAAATTTTCAGGTGAGAAGAAAGGATGTCAGAAGTGTAAAGGAAGGGCACTCCTAGGGTTGCTCTGCACTCTGTAAAGCACTCTGTGCTATGGCATGCTTGGCCTCCCTAGGCAAAGCAATGGGTGTGAATGTCCAGGAGGAATGTCTCAGTTTCTCTTCCCGCTGCAATTTTTTTATCATGAGTGTAGGCCATAGTTTGTCCCCAAGTCTTACCTTCATCCACACGAAACAGTTGGCCTTGATTTGGGTACATAGCAGTGACCAGATGTGGCACCCACCTAAGGGGGAATGGAGGTGGAGCCCCACTGTGAGGTCTTCCAGGGAGCAGATGTCATCTTGTGTCACTGAGTGCACTCCTCTGGTAATCAAGGAAATTGCTTTAATAAGCTGTCCTCAGAGGTGTCTCAACACCAAGGACTCTTCTGGCTCAAGTGTTTGCGCTTGGTTGAGATATGATTTAACAACTGCTTTCTCCCTCTATTGTGAGCTTCCTCTTTGTGCAACAGAGGAGATGTGTTTTGTCTGAGCATGGGATTTGGTCTGCCACCTTTGGAGAGCCATCTTACAAGCAGATGGAAGTGAGACTCAGAAAGCAACCCCTGCAGCCAGAGACAGAAGCTTTTTTTTAGCTGGCAAGCAGGAGCTTCTTTTGCCTGCAAGTCTGTGTCCATCTCCTCACCAACTCCCACTAATTATGTCAGCTTGTCTTTCACCCAACTTCCAGCCGCTCCTTTTCAATGCCCACATCTGTGACTACCAATTAACAAACAGCAAGTCAGAACAGCACTACCAGGCAGCCCCCTGTAGCCATAATGGCATTAAAATACTGTTTTGACCTGAATGAATTCTCTTTGTTGGACAGTTGCAGCCTTATGGAGGCTGTAATTACAATGGTAGCCTTAGTTCTGCAGATATAATTTAGCAGTGATGTACTGAGAACAAACAGGATTACAAGGCAGACCGTATGCCCAAATATTCACCAGTTAGATCATTTAAAAATCTTTAAGAAATCATTGCAGCTGAAGCTGTAATGTATAGTGTGTGATTACATGCTCACTGTTAACAGCATAGCTTGTCACTTGCTATGGGAAACAGGCAGCACACAGCAGAATTTAGTTTTGAGCAGCACGTGACATAAATAGTAATCTTCAGGGATTTCACCATTAAAAATGCCACCAGAGACTCAGCTGCAATCTGAAGTATTTGGTGAAGCAATGTTTTGCAAAGAGATTGTAGTTTAACACATAAAATATTTAGATAAGACACTAAAGATGCGCTCAGCTTCCCAGAAACTCAGAGGGTTCTTGACAATGCATTATTAACAGCTTTGAAGTTCAGTGGTGGGAGGGTGGGAGAGGGGAATCAAGACGGAGGGAAAGTTTATGTTGGGTAAAGAGATTTTGTAGTAAGCTCTCCAAAGCCTGGGCCTGGAGGGGTGTGGAGGCAAAGAAAGCTGGTGACTTAATAGTAAGGGGTGCCCACCAGCCATCACTGCAGCAATGAAGAGTGCCTGGAAGGCATATTCAAGTTGCCGAGGGCAGAAATATCAGAGAAAAGGATGCCTTAGGGGAGCTGAGAGGCTCAAGGAACTGAAAAATTAAATGGGAATTGAGAATGGATTAACAACTTTTCACCTTTTCTTGCAACCAAGTAATTATTGCCCTGAGAAGGCCAACTTGAAAGCTTAGGGTAAGCTTAGTCTGTTGCTGAATACCTGTCTCCCAAATACAAACCATAGTTAGCTTGCTCCCAGGGAGCTCTTCCTCAAGGATAGATACTGACTGCTTCCTTGCAATCTAGAAAAGCCCTTAAGTGCCTGCTTTGAGCCAGAGTAGCCCACCAAGTAGTGGCATAAAATAGCCTGTTAGGTGCCTCAGTAGATGGGCACTAGAGCCCTATATGAGTCCCTAATGTGGAATCCCTTCTGTGCTCTGCAGGAAGATGGGCACAGGGCAGGGCTGAGCCAGGATCCCCGCACTGCTGCTTTTCACTGTGTCAGTGTGTGCATGGGGAACTGCAGCTTTGGGGGCTGCCAACCAGCAGCTCCCCTGCACACTAGATGTCCTTTAAAACTTAAATCTCTATTCTAACTTTCAAATCTTTCTGAATGAATGATTTTCTCTAGAAAGAATTCATGAGATTTTTTATGGAGCTTGTGTCATTTGACGGCTAGTGACCCGGAGACATGCAATATATTTTGGATTAAGTTAAGTTGACCTCTACAATCAGAATGGGAAGGAGACAAAATCTTTGTGCTTTAAAAAGGAAATGAAAATGTTTAAAGCTTCTTTAATATGTAAACTTAACAGAACTGCAAATCAGTAACTGTTTTTGAAAGGCTCTGTGGAAAAACCTGTGTCTTTCACTACTGCTGAAAGACAGGGACCTTAATAGAAAGTACAGGGAGCCAGGCAGATTTTAACTTTTTAGCTTTGAGTGCTAGATCCTTCAGAGCCAATGCTTTGCATGTATGTTATCCTGCCCTTCAGTTACTGCCACAAGTTTCCATGACAAGATCTGGAGAAGCACATATAAGGGGAAGTTATGGTTTCATATTGCTGAGAAATGAAATATAACTCAGTGCAGATATATCTGAGAGAAGGAAGAAATACGATGGAGAGCTAAGCTGAGGAAAAGAGAGATATGGAGTGATCTTTGATTATCCCCAAATTCTGTTTTTCAGCCATAAACATATTAATAAAATAGTTTTTCTTAAGGTTACCAGGAATAAGGCATTCTCAAATGAACCAAAAATAAGATATTAAAGTATTTCAGGTCTGTATTCTAGTTTTTAAAAGATTTTTAAAAAAACACCTGGAAAATTAAAACAAGGACAACTCAGATCAATCTCACACAAATTTTCTGATTGTATGCTGAATTATCTCAGCCAGGTCACTAATGAAATAAAAGATGTGACTGGAGAGATCAGTGCTGGGTCCTGCCTAAAGCATCCCTCCAGCTGGAGAGGGATGCACTAACAGTATGTATTCTTTTTCAGTGATTTTTAATCAGCCTGGTACTCATTTTACAGTGATTTCTTCCAAGCTCTGTTTCTGCAGTTATTTGGAAGTGCAGCAGAGACCCTCATAGTGCGTGCTTCCTCCAGATCCGGTCAAAAAGGGATTTTTGCTACACTCTTCTGAGTGGCTGTTGATGGGACAAGATGCCATTTGTACAGATGGAGGCAAAGGATGGTTCAATGATTGAAATAAGAAATCATGTGTCTGCACAAAACCTTGACTAAAGAGGAAACATTTAGAGATGCTACACTGAAAGCTATGTGTAAACCTGATGCGGCGGCTGAGCCAGCAGCAGTGGAGGCCAAGGAGCCAAAGAGCTCCGGAGCAGGAGAGGCCTATTGGTGGGCCAGCTCCAAAGTTTACGATCACCCTGACTCAGGGTGAGAAGCCTCCCCATCAGGCTTTGTGGTTCTATGCAGATTTTGTCTGTCTGGTTGGCCCGTTGGCCATATGCCCCTTTTACCCCTTAAAAGGTTGTAACCCTGCCTTCTCTCTGCCCCTGTACCCTCAAACCATCAGTTACTGGTGCTCTGCTCGCCTCCTTTCTGTACCCCTATATAAGTTTGTCACGGCCCTCAGTGCTGGTTCTTTGTCTATGGATCTCTTCGTTGTGGGACAATAAACCCTTCGGAACTCTACATGAGGAATCCCTCTTGACTCTGTGCCTCTGGTAACGCATGAGCTATCCAGCTTAGTGTGAGTGTGTGCTTTCGTGCCTCAATCAGCACGGGTGTGAAAGTCAGCCAGCTCGTGTGCTACACGGCACTGCCGGGACGATCCCCTGCCAGGGACCCTTTTGGCAAAACGCGGAGACCTCTCCACTGTCCATCCACCCAGTGTTATAAACCCTGTGTTTAGGCTGGGTTGGATACTGAAGGGAAGGTCCCAATCGCAGACATCACTCGGACCAGGGGTGGGAATGGGGATAATATTCAGCGCAATTGAACAGGAGCAAGTGAGGGGGCCTTGAAGTACAGGGAGATGCAAAGTCTCATTCCAAAACAGCTGAAACACATACTTGAAATACAATACTTGAAATACAAGTTGACAATGCATTCTGACACTTTCTAAGTAAAGTAATTTCAGGTATGTATCATGAACTTAGTCAGAATAGATAGCAAACACTTTCAGACAAAAATAAATAATGAGGGAGCATTGTTTTTAAAATGCTGTTTTGTTTCAAACAAACTTTTTTCCATTTCTTTGTACAGATGAAACTAGCTTGACAAAGTGTTCCATACAAACTCTCAGTTTGGAGCCTCCTGAAAAACATCTTCTTTGGCAAATTGTCCTTTTGTTGAAATTGCTTTAACTTGATTTGACATCAGCCCTCAAATGCAAGTGGCAACTTCCATGAGCATAATGATGCAGAGGAAGAGGAGGAGTTGAAAACAGCAGGGGTTTAAGGTGGAAGATAACAGTGGGAACGATGATAATAATAATATTACAATGTTCTCTGTGGCAAGGAATTTCAAGAGGGAGAGCATGAGGGCACATGGGATAAGTATATTGAGGGGCCTGATAAGTAGAACAGATAACACCTTTCTCTATGTGGAGACAGGGACAGAAAGGCAGAGCAAAGGAGCTGTGGAAGCCATAGAAAAGGTGCAGTGAGGATCCTTTCTTCCCATCTCTCTTCATCATTTTTTTAACACAATTTTTGTGCTCCGCACATTCCATGAATCAGTGAAGCTTCTTTTCTTTTCCTCTTCATGAACAATTAATTTTGCTTCTTGCAGCAAAATTGGCACTGAGTGTAATTATTATCTGGTGCCTCTGTGAAGTTACCTGTACCTCCCAGCAGGGCCCTGGGTTTGTCTCAGAAAGACTCCTCTGCTCTCTTCCTCTGGGTGATGTGGCTCCCTATAAGAAAATTTCCCGAGAGGCTTCTAAACTTCCCTGTAGGGTAGGTTTCTTCTTTCAGGCCTCAAGGTTTCACAACAACACACTCAGCCTTGCTTTCAGAACAGTTTATGCTGGCTCTGCTCTTTTCTCTTCTCTTTGGATATTCTTTTTTTCAAACAACTCCTGCAATATGTATAATTTCAATTACCCTGGAGGTTTACACAGTACTTACAATGAACTGAGCTGCGCTTCCGACTTCTGCCCATTATATTCTGACAAAGAAGCTCAGAGGCAAGGCTATGTGACTGGTGAACAGTGTGTGAGGCAAGGTTCAAAGGGAAGAAGCTTATACAATGGTTACTCATAACTCTTCCCTTTTCCACAGTCTAGCTCTGTCTTTTCATATTGAAATTCAAGCTGCAATCAGGGGCTGAGAGACTTTATCTTAGAAAAGGTTTTTGCTAAAGGTAATAGGGGAAATGTAAATCGGCTGTTTGTTTATGCTTCTGGACAGTAAGAACATAGGCAATTGTTATTCCAAACATTCACCTAAATACACTGAAGTGTTCTTCTTGTAGAAGATTCATTTAACGGAAGATTATCCAACATGCAAGGGACTGCTTCGTGGGAACTTCTTTATCTATAGGGCTTTTGGGTTGTTTCAATGTTTGCCAGCTCCTCAGCCCTTGTCCCTTCCCCATCAAAGTCCTAATCGGAACAGCCCTAAAGGCCTGGAAAATTGCCTGTTGTAAAGCCAGAAGAATAACATTTCTTTGCTACAGGGAAGCTGGCAGTGTCTCCTGTGACTGGCAGTCCCTAAAAATCAAATGCACTGCACAGAGGTGGAACTTCTCCTGCTTATAGAAATGAGGGTTCCCCAGATGGGTGCCTTTGAAAGTAATTTAGTGTAGCCCTAGTCCTTACATTCATCAGTGTGTGCAATCTGGTAACATCTTGCAAGCACATCTGGCCAGTAGCGAGGATCGTATTATAAATGCCTAACAAAAGAATCTCCCTTTCCCGTCTCTCCTCCTTCTGCACTCACTAAGCTAATTACTTCATTTTTATAAAGGGAGAAGCTCGTCTCTCTTCATCCTTCACATGCCTCCCATCTCTCTGGCTGTATCCTTGAATGCTATGTGCTTTGACTGTGAAATGCAAGGTAAAAAGCTCACATTCACTTTCCAGTTGGAATTTGAAGGCTGGATTTTTTTCTAACCCAGCTTTCAGCTGTTAGTCAAGGGTCAAGTCACTGTAGACAAAAGCTTTCAAACTTCAGAAGAGATAATTCACAAGATTAGTTGAGATGCTGATGGAAGGGAGGTCTGAACATATCTCCCTTAGGTTAAGGATGACAATGCAGATAAGAACGTGTTAATGGATGTAACCTTTTACCTTCTGACACCTCACTTGGTCAGGATTACCTTACTGTCACCTTGGATGATCATTCTCCTGAATATCAGGGACTTGGATAGAGGATCTGCTTCTCTGATTACAGCTGAGCTATCGAAAGGAAAGGAGTCTAGGTACAACCTAACACGGCTATTTTTACCCTGAAACAATAATACTTTGATGGTTTTTAGATGTCTGAAGTCTTTTTTCCCCCCATGTGCTACTGCCTAACTTACTGATAACTGCACCCAGGGTGGGACAGACCACCATGTTCTTACAAAAGACTTCCTCTTCAAAATGGTATTTTGGGGAATAGCAGCAGAAGCATTAGCAGTCAGCTCAGGGATAGCAGGTGTGCCAGTGTTGTTCTGGAAATTCATTGCTGCTTCTCTACTAATGCTTGCTTGCATGTCTTGCACAGCTTGAATGGACTGGGAAGAATTAATACTTTTTATTTAATTAAAAAGCTACTGAGGTAGCAAACAAATTCAGCAAGCAGGTTTTCCTTACCTTCAAAATGAGTTTTTATTATTGGTGATACTGTGACAACTCAAAGCTCTGCTGAATTTAGGATCTGTCTGGAATCCTAAGCAAAGAAAGAGATTTCATAGCACATTCTCTTTGGATAGGACAGGCCAAAACCTTGACCTTTGGTGGGTTTACTTTCCAATCCAGATCCACATTTGGCTGTCTCTCCTGTCTAGGCGGAGACTGCCCAGCAGCACTTTAGGCTGTCATTAGCCAGCATAGTTCTGTGGTGGAGGATGTCTGTCTCCCATACTGACAGACAAACAGACTGCACTGCACATGCACAACCATTATTTGTCCTTGCTTTTCACACCAATTACTTGCCAACCTTTTACCCACCATCAACCCAACCTTGCAATCAATCCTTCTTTTTTTTTTTTCCCCTTTTTTCTTGAACTGGAGGGTCTGAGTGTGCAAAAACTACAAAGCCAGGGAGCTAAAATGTCAATCCTTTCTTTCTAAAAGTCATAACTCCTAGTATCATTTTTTGATGTATCATTGATGTTTCAATGGGTAAACACCTATGTAGCAATGCTAGGAAAACAAATTTCCTTAGCTCCATTTTACAGCCAGACATATATCCCTTATTGTTCCTTCTTGGCATGTTTCCCATAATGTTGATCTGCCAGACCCTCATAGACAGTATTTCCCCCCTTTGCTATACATGCTTCATCAACACATCTAGATATCTCTCCAAGCATGGTACCCTTTGCTGCTGCCTTTCTGCCCTTTCTTCCTCAGGCAACAGAAAACCCATCTGTCAGAAACTAAAATTACTTGTTCTGTGAAGTGAAATCTTCAAAGCCCTTCAAATATCTAGTGTATGAAAACTCCTTTCTTTATCCCACTTAGTATTACAGCCAAAAAAAAAAAAAAAAAGACAGTTTCTTCCTTGCAAAGAAAATAGTTATTAACCTCCAGGATAAAAGCAGATACAATTCCAATGATGGACTTTTTTTCCAAAGGAATTGTGCAGAAGGTAAGTGCTGAGGACAGCAACAAGCAAGGGGTAGAAGATCGACAGCTCCCACAAAGATTTGTCACAAGTAAGAGAGTAAAATAAGCATTCTAACACTGGCCTACTTTGGAGCTATCAAAAATCCTACTTTGCAGTAGTGATTTACAAATGTCCCTCTCCTGACACTGTGTCAAGTAAAACCTTTGCAGCTCAGCAGCTGCATCTGAATTTGGTGACTTTCACCAATATCTAAAAGGCATGATTTGAGAAGTGTTTGAAGCAGAGCTTTTTGGATTATGTTTAAGTTTCAAGTAACTCAATATTCACTTTTATAAAAGCAATATATTCATATATTCATATTACTGGCTTTCATTTTTATACTCATTGAGACATGACAAGGCTGATTAGAATCAGTAGCCCAAAACCAAATGTCAGTAAGTCTCAGAAGGGAGTTATAAAACATACCCTGTCTGAATACTTTGAAAATCTTTGGAGAGATGGTTCATACTGCTTTGGAAAGGTGAACTCTTGTGTTTCTAGCTTCTTACACCTACCCCATAAAAACTGTGTAACAGCAACTCGCAGGACATGATGAAAAGGATAAACAGGCAGAGCAGCAGGATGATTTGCCCAAAATCAGACATATCCATGAAAGTGAAGAGAGAATATAAAGAAACACAGCCTCAACCACATATGCTGCTAAGAGAACCACAGAAAGCAGAGATGCAGTGACGTGAAGCTTTTTGAGAATGCAGTTTGCAACAAACATTTAGGTCAACAAAAGTTTTAAAGAACCTTATCAGCATCTAACTTTCTTTTTCTTACTATTCTTCAGATTTTGCTAAGCCTCTGAGCCATCCAGATTCTCCGCATATTTTTCTGCTCCCAAGGATGAAACTGATGTTAGCTTTGCAACCAGAAGGGGTTTCTACCTTTAGAACTTTCCCATACTGATTTTTTTGGCTATTTGTTCACTTCAGCACTTGCAGGTTTAGGCTTATGAGCCAGTCATTTGGGCCCTCATTCTGCTGCTTTTCCTGAAGGCACTGACAAAGCTCTTTTTGGCCTGAGGATTGGTATGATCCCTTTTGGGAATTAGCAAGAACAAGTCCGCATTCCAAGAAAAGACCAAATTATTTGGTCGTTGCCTTGTCCAGAGAGAAGAAAGCAGGTATCCCACACTGCTGACAGTTCCTACCCTTCTGACTTACCTACACACAGGAACACAACAGCAGCAGGTAGACTCCCTCCCCAGCAGAAGAGAAGGAGTTAAGTCTTAGACAAAGCTGAAAGGAGATAAAAAAATATTTCAAAGCTCCCTAATAGGGGCTGCCTGCCCCTATCGTATTACTAGTACCAAAATAATGCCACACTGCACTGCGGCAGGTCTTGCTCTTTTCGGGGATTCATTTATTAACATTAGCCTGGAGCTGCTCATTTTGCTGAGTCAATACTGGGTCACACAGATGCAACTACATATTTATCAGTTTTCATTATGCTGTTCATGGATTTATACACATATTTGTGATTAAATTAAACTAAGTACATCTTCAGACCCTACTTGTAGGGGCAGGCAGAAGGGCATCCTGTAAGTTCCTGCAGGAACTTCTGAGCTCTGAGCTGTGCTGATCTCATTTGATCTATGTGGCTGCTGAACGGCCTCAACTAAGCTTCTTGACAGCTCGTGTGGAATAAAAAACACTCTCAGCAGGGGCTTGATCCCTAAACACAGTTTCCATCAGACCAAGGAATGACAAATTATTTTCTCTTTCCCAATGATGAGAATATCACACAAAACCCCCTACTGCTGCACTTCTCCCTTATTTTCCAAGAAGAGGTAGAGAATAAGAATAGGAGGGGTGTTGAAGTTTGAGATGTTTTTCTTTTCTTTCCTCTGTCCTTAGGTATCAATCAGCACTTGGGTGAAGGACATGAGCCATCAGCTGGTTTGTGTGGCACATACACACAGTAAGATCCACCAGTGGTTGCTACAGAAGATGGATGTGTTTTCTTATGGAGGAGCAGTCCCAAGGGCAGCTGCTGGCTGTTGACTGGGTTTCCAAGGCAAGCACCCCAGCTCTGGGGTGCTCTAGAGGACAGTCTGAATGTGCATCTGACCTCACTGCAACCTGCACTTCAGCTGCAGTGCACTCACAGAATTTCCTTCCAGAATGCTTATAAAGATGGTATTTTCTGATTTTCAAAAGGCCTTTAAAACACTAGATGATGCTTCAGCCATTCAGAGAGGTTCCTCACCCTATGCATTAACCTAGCTAGGCTATGACCCCATGTCTTTCTTATAGGGGAACAGGGAGGGAAGAAAGAGGCTAAAGCTTTGGACGTGGTGATTTAAATGTCCTAAAATGGAAAAGGCTGGTGCAATGCTGTTTATTTTAACTAAAGACATTTCCATGGCCCTTATCACTGCAGCATCTGAACCAAGTCCAAAACTCCATTTTCCTGTCGGGTCTGCAAGGCTGGAAGCAGACAGCTGAGGGATCAGTGTTTGGTGAGTGGATGCAGCTGGAGTTAACCTGTCAGGTTCAATGAAACATGCAAAAGGAGGAAGAGAAAAGGAGTGGATAGTGAGAGTGAAGTTTGGGAAGGGATTTGGTGCTGTCCTTGGATCCTGGTACATGCCTTTTTATTGGAGAGTGTGTCATATCTCTCAGACACAGGAGGATCTTTTGCTCTGAACCAATGGGTCGTTTTCATGTTTGTGTGGCAGTGTTGTTTCCCACCCATCAGCAGTTCTCTCAGTCCTTCATCTACCCCGAAGAATATGTGAGACTTTGAGAGCTATTCTACGCCTAGGAGAAAGCAGGGATCTAAAATGGCATGTCCTTGGTTTGCAAGATAGCCTCCAAGCAGAGTGTGAAGAATATGTCCCTCAGCGTGTCCTAAGGGTCATTTAGAAGGCATTATTTTTACCCTGCAAAAACTGTGGGTTTTGTGAGAAACTACTAAGTGTGAGCCTAGTTTAGCAAAGGAGTTTGAGTTCACTTCTCCATGTAAGAACAAGCATCCTTCTCCCTAACTGGAAACTTACTTGAGGCCTGGTTTGCTCTGTCCCTCAGAGTCCCATGCAAAGATCTCAGCTTCCAAAAGTACAATCTGTTTCTTGCAAGGTTATCAGGAAGAGCCTGGGCAATTTGGTTTCCATCTTCTCTTTTGGGAATGCTGCTGTCTTTTCTTTCCTGAAAGGTCTCTCTCTGCATGGTTTCCTGGCCTGAACGGAGGCTGTGCTCTATGCTGTTGAAATCAGATTTTTCAGTGGAAAATGTTATTTTTGTGGGTACTCTTGAAATCATTCTACAGAAATAGCTAATCTAGGCCTTGACTCTTACATGACTGCATTCTGCCAACTGCAGGTTTTATAATTACCCTCTTTCTTGAGACTTTCCTCCTATACCTTGTTACACTAATTAGCTGTCTTGCCTTGATTTGGACGGTCAGGTTCTTCTTTGTGTGCCTTTCCTAACTTAGTTTCTATCACTGAGGCTTTCTGGAAGGAAAAAAAATTGTCATACGTAGTGGCAGCAGATGAGTAGAAATTGCTTCTGCATTTAAAAAAGCTATTGAGTGGCCCTTAGATGCCACTGAAGAGAGGTACTGCTGTATAGTTAATAGAGATTTGGGGGCTGGGGAGGTGGAAAGCCAAGAGATGAGTTCAGTTCCTGTGTCAGCGAGTCATGACACCTCTGTGGGCCTTAGCTTGCTTTTATAGAACAGAGATACAGTCTTCTTAGATTGTCAGTGCTTTGGATGAGAGACTATATGCATTTATGGATAGGCATGTAAGAGCCCCTGTTTCTGGATCTTAGTGCAAAATTACAAGAGTAATAATGTGAGAGGCTGTCACAGGAGGAAAAGAGCCTTTTCACTGTGGTATTTGCAGCTCCTCTGCATGTTCCTACCACTGGCCTCTAGACAGGGAAGACCTGATCTTAGGATGGTTTGGTTAAGTGTCATTTCTACAGCTTATCACTGGGCACATGAAAATGCTTTGGACTATGGCAGTCATTTCATCAAAGATTAAAAAACAATGCTGGGTGACTGCAGTGATCAGTGATACCATAGAAGTGGTGAATTGTCAACTGATTACTGAGCTTGCCACAGATTTATAGGCTGAAATGGGCTTTGTACAAAACTGCCTGATAAATAACATGGGACAGAGAAAGTATATGTATTTCTTACTAACTTAGAAAGTAGAGTAAATCCACCAAAATCAGTTGGTGGATACTACAAATCAAATGCAAATACTACAAATCATGCAAAGACACAAACTCTGATTTTTAAACTTAATAATGCAAGAATGTTGGCAGTGTTTCATGTTGGTTTTATCTCAAGTAAAAGATTAACTGTCCACCAGTAGCTCTTCCAATGTGAGTCAGGAGCTAGTGTGAAAACTAGGACTCTGGGCCGAGTCCAGGAAAGGCTCCACAATGTGTTACTCATTGGGGCACAGCATTTTTCATCACATCCATTTTTTAAATGTCTATCTCCATGGAAAACACAAAGCTGTGTCTATAATCCACAGGGATGATTTTGAGGTTTGTTTTTTTGGTTTTTTTTTAAGAAAAAAGTAGTGTGTATCATAAGTTGTTCTGCTTTTGTCTTAATTCTGAGACCTCTCTCATCCCTGGGCTCACAAAAACTGAGACTCATCAAAACTGGTCAGCCCCATGGTCTCGACTCTGAGAGGTAAAAAGAAGAAAAGAGAACTGAAGTGTACAGAGTAACCTTTTCCCTGGTTCCTCCCTCCTCTATCTGTAATCAGGGGCTTAAGAAGAGGGTGTAGCAGGGCCTGCAGCTGAGCTCCCCCTTCAGGACCCTGATTCTACACCATTACCATCTGGTAGGCTTGTTTAATTAACAGGGGGAGGTTTGGCATTTTATTACCTACCCCATCTGCTTAATCCTTTGTATTTTCTTTGCATCTTCAGTTAAGTCTAATGACATTTTCAAATTTAAGCCAACAATTTTCTAGAAAAGTGTTTCTCCAAAACAATGGCAATTATAAAGAGCATTTTGAAACTGGAAGGGTAGCAGTTCCTGCCCCCTTTACTGAAACTTACTTTTTTCCTCACGGCATTCATTTCCTTGTGAAGGGAGTCACGCATATTTAATTGTTTATTTCTGTCTCTCAGTTGCTTTTTTGGCTTGCCTTACCACCCCAATCAGTTCTGTATATTTCTAATTAGTTTTCCGACAACGTTTTTGGGTTAGATTTTTTTTGTCTGGATCTGCGAACACTTGCTCATGTACATGCCCAGCCTCAGCGTGGGGTGTAGAAATTGAAAGTGGCTTTTATCAAGACGAGCCACCCTTGCACAGGGAAGTGCAGCAGTTAAGGCAAAGGTGGTGACTGCTCCTGGGAAAACACCATCAGTGTCTTTCAGTGCAGGATGGCTGATTGCTTTGTAGCTTGCTTCTTCGTAGACTTCTCCCTGCTTCTGCCTATTTTTTCTTTTTCCTGGACACTCATGTTCAACATTGATATTCCAGAGACTGCTCTTTGAACAGCTGCCTGTCACTCCCCTGGGTACTGACACAGCTTTTTTGCGCTATCTGAAAAACAAATATGAAACAATTAACAGGAAGATCAAAATCACTCAGTGCTTTTAGAGTACCTCAGATGATTCTGTCTGGACCTTAAGTACATGCCAAGGCTGACTCATTTTTTTCATTTTTTCTTTTTTTCTCTCCTTATCCACTTCAATTTCTTTTTGTTCACAAAAGATTTTCCCCTGTTACCCTGCAACTGAGTAATATCAAACTTTATGCCAGCTGATCAACAACTGCCAATTACATTTTTGCTATCTCGGATCAATCACTCTGCCAAGGCCCAGTGAAGATTTGGGACTGGCTGGTACTACATTCTTTTCTGCTACTGGCCCACTGGATGATGGTGATGAAACCATTTCTCTCGTCCATGCCTCAGCTTCTGAGTCAGTAAAACACTGCTTTATCTGTTCCAGAATCTCATGAAAAAGAGAATTCTAAGGCCCAGCTTTATTGTACAGATGGTGATGGTTGTTTTATATAATCATCATGACAGAAAATCGTGTTCTAAGAAAATTGTTTGGAGGGTTTGTTTGTTACCAATTGTTTGGAAAATTGTTTGGCTTGCTTTCCCTATTTTTTTCCCTTTTTTTTTTTCCTCTGGGATTCAGTTTTGTTGTGAGAGAATATTATTTTTTTTTTCCAGCAGAAATGTTGTACCCTTTTACAACAAACATCTCTTACAACCATGTCTTTACCTTGCCACCTTTATCAAATTCTTCATGAGAGAAAATTACAAATTCTCTACAGTGGTTCGTTTTGACAATGTTTAGTAAATCTGATCTCAGATAATTTGAAACACAACCATTCCACACTCCTTCGAGCTCAATCCTATCTGGTTTTCTTGACCAGTGGATGGCAAATTTACCCTGTGAAGAAGACAGCTGCTCGGGGCTGCTGCAGAGCTGGTGGAGTCAGAAGACATTTACTCAGGCTCAGGGCTGGAGAAGCACAGAGATTGGAGACACCCAGGAAGTGTGGGGGAGTATATGCAGAGGTTTCGCCTGTCCCAGCTTTGTAGACATGACCTAAATAGACCAAGATGAACAACCAGGGGTCCCTCTTTTAAACATGCTTTTCACGTAGGAGCACCTTGTACAGCACTTTCCTCTCCAAACCTTGCTTCAGCCATTCTTATTCCAGGTAATAGTCTTAGGAAAGCCATTTGCAAAAGTTTTTCCTTTGCTGCAGGAGTTGGTAGATATATTCTAATGTCACTTTGGTACTTCTGGTTTGACCGGGACTTCTCACAGACAACAGTGAAGATAAGCCAGAATATAACTGCTGGTAACATTGTCCACTACACTTTCAGAATCCTTTGCTTAAGAAGAAAGGTCTAAGTCATCAAAAACTTAAGCCAAGATTTTTAGTTGTCATTCTTTTCCCTCATGCTGTGTTGTGGGCAGTGATTTGTGCTTGTCTGGCTGTTTCAGATGTAAAGCCTGCTGAGTTTCTTCCTGGAACATCCTGACACAGTAAACAAGGGAAAGCAAAGCAAAGGCAAAGTTTTTCCTGTGCAGCCAGCCGGAGTGCCTGTGCTTTCTCACTTCTTCGTGCATTCTTACCCTTGACCCCAGTGTGCTATCCAGTTCCCTCTGTTAGGTTCTCCTGAAAGCTGTGATTTCCTCTCCTGACAGGCAGCAGGAAGATCAGAAAGCTGTTGGGCAACCTTTGCTCTGGAGAGAACTGGAGGGTTATTAACAAAGCATGCCTGACAGGCAGGGTTTAGGAAACAGTGATAACATCAGGAAGAGGGAGGAAAGCAAACAGTTCAGTAGCTTAGGGTGTGTTTGTCATTGTAAAATCAGCCCAGGCCAGCAGCTTTATAAGCTGTTCTTTCCCTTGCAGTGTCACTGTCACAGACTTGGTGCTACATATGAGGTCATGCCATTTCCACCAGCAGCTGAGATGGGTGCAGTACCTTAGATGGGACTATTCTGAACCAGTCCAAAGGTTGGAGATGTTTTGGCTTGGTTTCAGCACCACAGAGGACAGTAAAATGACTCAACTTATTCTGTCCTCGGGTGTGAGGGTGTGGCAAAAGGGAAGTCTTCCTTTCCACTGCCTCATAACCACTGCAAGGAGAAGCCACCTATTTTACAAATCAAAGCCGGGAATGGAACTCATGTCAGTAACATCCACTAACCTGGCTTGGTAAAAGTCAGCTAGGACATTTCATTGGGAACTATGAAATCCCATCCTCTGGGCAGTTTGCAGCTCAGCTTTTGATATAGGCTTTTTCTAATTATCACTGACAGGCAGATCGAGGGTAAGATTATACATTTGAGTTCTTGTTTTTTCCCTTCCCTCCCCTTCTTCGTATCATGTGTCAGCTCTAGTTTCCAAATACATTTCCATGTCAAAGCACTAAACTTCATCCATCATGAGCACATTTGTGCAAGTCCTAATGAAATAACCCTGCTGCCATGTCTCTCTGGGAAGGTGGAGATTCCAGTCAAAATGTAACATGACAATGGAAGCACCATGAGACTGGGTAGTGAGATTATATCTTTTCCATTTGTGCAGTAACTGTTGTTTAGCATGGCTTGTCAGTCTGTCAGATAAAGGCACACAGCCATCTATAAAGAATTATTAATGAAGATTCAGACATTTTTTCTGCTGGAAACGGATCACTTCACTCTTCATCTCACTGACTTCTTACATTAGCAAACTAAAAATAGCCCTGAGTTTATAAGGAAAGACCTTCAGTATCTGGCAGATTTTGCTTTTCCTGTAGTCCATTCCCCAGAGAAAGGTTAAATACACAACCCCTTTTCCTAATGGTCTGAGCTGAGCATTTCAGAGCCATAAACATGAATACTAGGTGTGCATCTTTGTTAAGCACATTCAATCCACCCTTATCATCCAAACAAAAAGGAAAGACCAAAAAATCCCTCCAGCCTCTGATAATTTACACTTTTGAGGAAAAGGGATGTTAAGAAAAATAAGTGATAATCACACCAGCTTGGATAAATTTGGTGTTGCCAAATGCTGTAGAGCTTTTGCCATTTCTCCCTGCCAATGCAGCTCAGTCCCTTTCGAAGCAGCCCTGCTGTCACAAAGCTGGGCTGTGCTGAAGCAACATCTTTCCTTTGTTTCAGGACATGTTGGGGGATGCCAGGGGCATGAGAAGCGCACCGCGGTTGAAGAGTGTTCCACAGGTTCCACAGGCAGCTGTCTGTTGATGACCCACATTATTGCTTTATGACTCAGAAAATTCATTTCTATACATGACCTTGACAGGGCTTGCCTTCTGGCTTTTGAAATTAAATGGCTGAAACCTGGAAATATTATTGTTTATTAAAGAGGGCTTTTTTCCTTGCTCTCCCCCACAACACAGAGGATGAAGGAACTTTTTAGATCCCCAGAACTTCTGGGTTTCAGATGCCAAGGGAGAAAGTATGTGTGGTTTTTGGTACTATCTTCCCATTTTCCATTAGGATGAGAGTGAGATACTGGTGAGGATGAGCAGCCCTTTCCAGCAGACAGATGCCAAAGGCACCAGAATAGATGTGCAACGTGATGCCAAAGGCACCAGAATAGGTGTGCAACAGGATGCCACCTCCCTCAGTGGCCAGCGAAGCTCCCTGTATACACGGGCACATGTGCACACACACTCATCTACTTCAGAGACCACATGAAAAATGGAAGATTCACTTTCCATCGTCACTCACTGGGGGATGGGATAGAGTTCGTGTCCAAATGCACAATCCTCAGGTGTGCCTTTGCGTGGCATAGGGCAAAGCTTTCAGTGCAACAATGGTCAACACTGAAATCTCAAGAAGAGGAAACAAGATCAGACTCTCCTCTCTGCCAAAGAATCTGAATGTGGTTCCACGCAATTTAACATAACTAACTGATTCTCTCAGATATACTGGGGCTGTATTCTACCGTTAGTGCTTTCCAAAACCAAATCAAGTCAACAGAGTGTTCTGCAGTGCAAAGCAAAACAAAACCACAAAAAGTTCAAGTGTAGTCACCAGAAAAAAATTTGCTAAGTACCAGCAGAAATGAGGAGTTAATGGATCCCATATGGGGCAGCTAACCCGGGCTTTATAAGATTTTCCATGAGATTTCTGAAAAAATTTCTATAGCAGCAAATAAGAACAAAAATTCATTTTCTTGTTAAACTGGACAGCTAGCATTAAGGCTGCATTTTTTTCCATAGTTGAGTCTGTAAGTACAGGCTAACAAACCTGGATAGGATTCTCACTCTAAAAAAACCAGATGACAGCCTCTAGTATTCCTGAATGGGAAGACAGAGTTTAAATCAGCTTCTCAACAAGACAAGATCTGAAACGGTTCAGAAAATATTTATCTTCTACCTTACTCTACACCTTGTGGAGATGTAGTGTTTTAGTCTTCCTAGATATTTTTGTATTCATATGTTGCAGTTAGAGAGCATGCCTTGCTTCTTGTACAGTGTACACAGAACTCACATAATTTGATGAACTTGGTGATGCCTTCAACAGATGTTCCAGCTTTGCTGTCGCGCTCACTGGTGTTTAATCATTACCGGGATGGAAATGCATTGTCTTGGAGTGTACTAAACCTGAGGAGACTGGGTTTGGTTTGTTTTTTCCCCATATATTTAAAGTGTGCTTGGACCAGCAGGGATAAGAAATATTGTTTTCACGTGCTGACATCAATTCAGTGAGAAAGGTCAAACCACTGGAATTCTGTTTACCATTGCATAAGAGAAGGATCAGTAGGCTAGGTCTGAAAACTAAAAAGCAACGTGTTTCTCCCAAGGATTGCCTGGAGTGCAGATGTGCTGGGGGATTTTAAATGTGTAATTTTAAGGGCTTAGGCTGGCAGAAGTAGCATTTGGGGAATTTTGAGCTAGAACTCCTGACAAAGCATGTCTCCCAAGGCAAATGGGTAACAAAAACACTATTGGCTGAATCAGCATCTTTGTCTCTTGGTACTCATGCAGTTGCCATGCTGGCATTCAGAAGATCACTTCCATATTTTTAGCACAGCCTCATATACAATTAGAAGGGCTCTTCAAACCTTCTTCATATTCCTCTGGGGAAGCTCATCAGTGCAGAAGCTAGCAATCACCCCTAAGAGCAGGACTGAGAGTTGCTGTTCCTTTAAGACCACTTGCAGAACTTGCTTTAGCATTTTGGGGGGGACCTTTAGCCTCTATAGAGGTTAGAAGTTTAAACATAATCAATAGATAACTTGCCATATTATCACATTCTCAGTTTCTCTCGACTCTGAGATTCTGGGTGGCTTCATTTATTTCTGTCTGTAGCCTTCTGTGGGATCTTCAGATGGAAAGTTCTCAAGAAGTGTGAAGTGTTTCTGCTGAAGAAAAAACGACAGAGATGAAGAATGCAGCAAAGTGTGAGGGCGAACTGCAGGTGTTTATGTGGGAGATATTATTTTGTTGAGTCACCCTGTTTTACAGTCTGAGCTGACCTTGGAGATTTATCTGTTCCTGTATTACTTTCCCAGAAATAGGTAATAAAGATATGTACAATTAAGAGCAGCCTACAGCTCTGTCAGGGTGGAGATAATTGGAAAGAGAGAAGGAGAAGTTCTGTGGGTAAGAGATGCCATGATGACTGGCAAATTGGAGAATCCTGTTACACAGTCCTCGATAGAAAATCACAAGAACAGCCAGGGAGGCCAGCATGAAATTGTGCCAGTGGGTGATGTAGGAGGAAGATATGGGCATAGGTTTCCCATATCTTGCTGTGCTGTAAGGGGTGCACCAAACAGCATCTTTGTCATGCCTCCTGGCAAAGCCATGAGCTGACTTCAATGGGCATGGGAAAGATAGCTCAGAAGCTGAGGCCAAGGAAAGCTGAATCTCACAATTAAGAGACTGCTTTCTTTTGCCAGAATTAGCAGCCTGTTCACACCTTTTGAACCACTCTGGGACTGTAGGAGGAGAAGGTTTCTCTGTGACAGGTGGAGGACCAGGTCACTGAAGTGGCACAGAGCAATGAGTGCTGTAGCTGTCTGGGAAGACCATGAGATGAGACACTGAAGAGCAAACTCAGGCAGGGAGCAGGCCCAAAGCCAGACATGATGGGTGCAGTCTCACAGGATGCATCCCGCAACACTGCAAAATGCAAATACTGCAAAATGCAAATACCACTGCGTGAGAAACCACCTGCAGCCTCCCACTGGAGTGCCTGGGCAGGAGTTCCTGGTACTGCCAGCAGTGGGGGGACAATGAGCCACCACAGAGCAATGTGAGCTTGAACCCTGAGCTAGTGTCTCCAGTTGAGCCTCAGGAATGCCTCCCTTGATGTTTTTTTTTTGGTTCCCCAGCTTGGAGCAGGCTTTGGTAATCCATCAAACACCCTTTGTAGAAATAGATTATTTCTTCTAGTGGGCCTGAGACACTTTCCCTTCCTCATAAACATGGCTGCTCCTCAGGAACATGGAACCTGTCTGGACATTTCTATTCCTTTCAGAACTGGCAGACAAGAGAGTTTCAGTTTCCCTTCTCTAATAAAACACTTGGCCAGCTTACCTTTGGCCAACCACTGCAATTAATCCAAGTTTCTTCTAACTGATCTATTTCTTAATTATTCAGTGACCCCAGCAGACTCTGTTTGTACAGAGGACGATGAAAAGCTATGGGAAATTGGGTTTTGATTGGGTTTTTGTTTGTTTGTTTGTTTCAGGATTGGTTGTTTGAGTTTGTGGACAGTAGCCAGGTCTTTGTCCAAGGCTGTCTATATGTGAACAGGGCATCACCAAGACTAAATAACCCCCATTGTTAGCCTTCTGTCACTATCCCTTGGCACATAGGTCTAACTTGGAAACAGACAGGCAGCAAAGAAAACAGATGTTGAAAATTAAATCTGCAGGCTGACAAGGATACAGGAGGATCACTGTACAAAAAAAAAAAAAAGTTTCCTGGAGGATCACAGCCAGTGGACAAAAAAACCTATGCACTGTAAGTGGAAGAAGATGATAGTCTTCAGCATTTCTCTGTTCAGCCTTTACCATATTTGTGGTTCTGCCAAATCCTGTCACCTCCTCATTTGCAGTGATTCTGGAAACTATTCTTTCTTTCTGAACCTGGCTGCAAAATCTTTAAAAGTGGAGCTTTAAACATCTCTAGCATCTTGGTTCATCTTTGTGGATCTTCTTTTGTGTCTGAGCTTTCTTAAGATATTTTCCTGCTGTTTCTGATCAGGCTTCTTCCTTTTTCAAGCCTTTTTCATTTTTCAGTATGGTTCCTTCTATTGTCAAGTTCAGTGTTTTCATCCTCCCCTACTAATTGCACTCAGCTCTGCCCCAGTGTGCCTCAGCACATCTAACATCATGCAAACATGGTGCATCAGCTCAGCAAGCTGACAGATACATCTTCTTCTCTAGCATAAAACTTCCTCTTTAGAAATGTGTATATATTACAGTTAAGTGCAAGGGAAAAGTAGGTCTGGACAAGACCTGAGCAGTGCAGGAAGGTGTAGAAATGGCTGTCTTTGCCTGGCTGTGGGAGAAGAATCAGTATTTCAGAGGACTCTATAGTTTCATTGACAGTCTGGAGAGGGGGAAAGCAGGCTGAACCGCATGTGGCCAGAAGTTGTGCTGTCCAACTGAATGTATTATCATGCTTCTATGTAACTGAGAACTTTTTTGGTGGTGGAGACAGAAATGAAACATGCTGGAGAAGAACAGGATCTGCTTATCTCTCTGCAGGTTGGCACGTGCTCCCACGCTGGTGGACTGACAGTGAAATACCACAGTGACACCAGACAAGCTCCAGATGTAGAGAAGCCCAAGGCCAGCGTGGGAGGAGGTTGCAATCTAGGATGTGTGAAGAGTCAGTATGATCCACCCAGATAATGCAAATATTCTGTCTGACATCTGAAATGATGAAGCCAGGGAAAGATAAAGCTCTCTCTAGGAGAAGAGACAATAATTGTTTTTAGTGTAACAGATCAGAGATAAGGCACTCCCGTCTGAAATCTGCCATGCTGGAAACAGTAGCTTCCTGTGTTGATGCCGAATATTTGAATTGAAGACTGCAACTGTCTACAATATCCTCCTCCATTTATCTCTAAAGAGAAAGAATTAAATTTCCATCCAGCTTAAGTTAATTTTGAACTTGGAAACACTGCTACTTCTTTCTTCTCTCTCTGATCATTTCCTTACAGATGAATGGAGGAGATGGGGTAAAGCAAACCAGAAGGAGCAGCAGAGGATCTGCCAGCTGGGGACATGTGGGGGAACGCTGATTTAGGAGAACTTGCTGTTGACCTCCTGGGAGAGCTTGTAGCAATGTCTGTAGTGCCCCGCTCTCTGGTGTAGACAAGGAAAAGAGAACTGAAGAAAGTGACTAGCAGGTCTCCTTTTCATCTCACACATCGTTGCTGCAGTTTTGTTTTCCCTTGAAGTGCTATTACTGAGCAGGGTGCTATATAACACTCAGCTTGCCATACAAAGCAAGAGAGCCAGGGAGCTGTAAATGAAAAGTAGTTAGTCTGTTTTGGTTCCCCCCCGGCCCGAGGAAGCAAGCAGAGCTTTAGTCTGTTTTTACATCTGCTTCACGAGCGCACTGCGCAGATCCATGCCCAGAGACATGTTATAATCCCACCTCCCTCTAACACACCAGCACGTGTACCAGCATAAATGCAAAGCAAAGAACTGGGTTATTTTGTCTCTGTGAAGTGGATTTATTCCTCCCCCTCGCCATTCCCCGCAAGCCTCACGACCCTTTTGCCCCCCTTTGGCAAACCCCTTACACTTGTACTCTGGAAAAACAGTAGTAGCTAACATTTGTGCCTTTGGCAATAAAACCACAGGCCTCGCAAACCCCAAATGGCAAAAAGACATTTCCATTCCAATCCCAGTTTTAAATTAAACTGTAATGAAAAATCAGCAGTGGCAGCTGGGACCAGAGACAGTGATTGTCTCGAGGAACAAAAAAAGGGGAAGGAGGAGGAGAGAGGGAGAGACTGCAAGGAAAGCTCAGCCTGGTAATAAAGCAGCTGGTAAACCTTGAAGTAAAAAGAAATTACAAAAACAAATGTAGCCGAGAGGGAAGCAGACGCCCGCCCTTCCGCACGGCACCCTGGAGGAGGCCCGGCGGGAGCGGCAGTGCTGTGCTGACACCTGGAGGAGCCGGGGGGCAGCCGGGCTCGGCTCCTTCCCGCTGCAGCGGCCAAGGGCCAGCGGCCGGAGCGGCCAAGGGCCAGCGGCCGGAGCGGCCGCGCAGCGCTGAGAGAGGCACCGGGCTCCGGGAGCGGGGACTCGCGGGGCGCTCGGTACGGGCAGCACGCAGCTAGCGGGTGCTGCTGCTCCGGGACTCCTGGCGGGGTTCGCCGTGAGAAGTGGAAAGCTAGCCATGAAAACGCTCGGGTTTGTTTTTCGTGTGTCAGTTCTTCAAAAGTCAGTGTTGTCTTTGGCAAGCAGACACTTTATTTTGGCGCAGTGGGAGGTTAAAACAAGGAAGACAGACCAACTTTGCAAGGGATGTGGGTCTGCAATGTGAGATTTGTTTGAGGGTCTGAATTTTTTTTCTTGAGAATGTGTACAGCAATTCAGCCAAAGACCTGACTTGCATTGTCCTGGCATACCTTAAAGAGACAGTTGCAAGAATTTAATGCTCCATCTTGTCCTCATGAACCAAATTATAACATCCATGAACTACAAAAGAATTTATAGGCTTTTGTTTTTCTGAGTTGTTACTATGTTTTGTATTTCATCATCCCTGCATGAGACTGAAGGATGAAAAAATGAGAAACTTTCTCCTCTAAAGAATTTGCACTGAGAGAAAGCAGGCCCTGAGAGAGGAAGTAGAAGTGCAGAGGAGCACAGGGATGCTCCAAAGGTCATGCAGCACATGAATAATATTTCTAAGAAAAGAACTGAGGTCTCTGGAGGATCTATTTAGTGTCCCATGCACAGGACTACACAGCCTTTCCAGAGCCTCTGCCCCTCCTGGGGCCTAATGTAGATCTGATAGGGTGACACTGAAGGGTTTGTGGTACTCTCATGCGGTGCAGGTCGGTGCTTTACTCTCTCAGACAGGCAAAAGTGCCTGTAAGTCAGGTGACAGCAAACAACCACAGGGTCACACCACGCACTGGCCTGTGCTGTTTTGCAGTCAGCACACACACATGCGCAGGAGCTACACATCCACATTTACTCTGCCAGACCGTGATGTGAGTTGCAAGTTTTAGTCATGTTCCTTGTAGGCTGAAGAAAGAAGTGCCAATTAAAAACAAATTTGTAGTTTTGTTGATCTTTAATTTTTTTAAGTATTTGGGAGATAAATGAGCTGCTAGCCAAGTGTTCTCTTTATATTGTCTGTAAAATACATGGTCAAACTGGTACCTGGGATTAAGATCCCAATCCAGGTTCCTCAAAAAGAGTTAGGTGGCTAAATCCTCTGGAAGTCACAGAGTAGAAAGCACCTGAAGAGCCTAAACTTCCAGGCTGTTGAACACCACAAGCTTTTTCATTGAAGCCATAGGAAAAACCCTTACATATTTGAAAATTAGACTAGTTATATTTGCATCAAAATCTTGGAGTTTACACTTAATTCAGAGGAACTGTTCCCCTGCTTAGAAAAGTCTCAGCCTATCTCTGCCTCGGTTATACTAGAGTGTGGTAACTGCTGTGGTGTCTACTTGTAGAACATGCTTCAATCTGTGCAGCAAACAGAAGGGTGTGGCTCAACATTTTTGTGATTGTTTGCAAAAAGTTGTTCAGGTTATTTTGTTATAGGATAAGAGAATTAGATACCCAGTTTCCAAAGAACTGGTTGTGCTTCATTCGTTGGCAGTCTTTTAGAGGAGGAAGGGATAAAAATGACAGATGATCACTGCTGTACCCTCTTCTCTGTTCTTCATCCCAAGACACACAGGCAAACCTCTCCTATTGAGCTCCTCCTTTTGTGGGTACAGTGGGTGTGGTATGGGTGAGGGCAGTCCTGCTCACAGTGCCTCGGCCACCACACATCCTTTTATTTGGGTGAAATGCTTGTAATGCAGGTGATTCATTCAGTCCTGGGGGAGCTTCTGGTGGTGCAGATCACTTGGAAGTGCACACAAGAATTCTGAAGTGTGTGACCACTTGATCTCTGGGCTTTTCAACGCAGGCTTTGCTCAAAATCTGCATTCCTAATGGGATTTTTAGTCATACCATAAAACGAAGGATCACCTCTGCTTGATTCTTTACTCATTGTGTTGGCCTTAATGTTACTGCTGCTGGGCTTACACTTTTGGAGGGGAAAAGAGAGACATTCAGTCAAGGCTGCAGCTATATTTCACAGCTGGGCTTATCTGTGCTGTTTGTTTGCTTTTCATACAAGCCATGTTGGTATATTTGCATGATAATGCACTTTTGAAGGTGCTCTTGGATGGGACTGAGTCTTTTTTGTTTGTACAGTGGTTTGAGTCTTTCACAGTTGTGCATTGGCCAGAGGCCAAAATTCTGTTGCCTGTTCTGTGCCAACAACTTCCACTGACTCCTAGACAATACAGAAGCCCTGGAAGCTGCCTATGGCTGTGCTTGTCTGGGGACAGAGCTTAAAACTCAATCAGTGAGTTGTTAATTCTGTACAAAGTTGTAAGCAGAGCAATCCCAGAAATCAAAACAAACTCTTGTGAAGACTTGAGACAGATACAATCTCTATTGTTGCTGCTTTGGTGAACTTTTGCTTTTCAAACACAACAACTTGATTGTTGAGACCAAATCTGAGGCACCATAACTTGTTCCCTATAATTATTTTCTGTTGTGGAACCTCTGTAAAAAAAATTAGTATGAGATTTCTCTCTGAAAGGTCTACAGACCCTGAACCGTATCAAAGAGGTTTCCTGAGTTATTTAAATTACAGGAGATCACATCTAACCCTGTGTTACTTAACAGATCTAGTGGGCAAAGCTTTTTATGCTGTGGAAATGACTTTGGGCACATACAAACATTCCTGTATCTTTTGATCTGTGGTTAGGGCTCAGAAAACAGTCCAGCTATTAGTTGAAAAGACATAGAATAGGAATAAACTTGGATCTGTTTGTAGTTCTGTCAAAGCCAGTGGCAAATGTCCCATCAATTTTCCAGAAATCAGGTTCAAGCCTCGACAAGCACAGCAGATAATGCTCATACAGGGGAGTGGGTAAGCAATATGTCCCTGAAAGCAGAGTCCAGAACTGGGTTGAATGGATGTTCACCTTTAGGAATAGGGTTGGGATCGCTTAGGGCTGCTGGCTTTCTGCTCCATGCCCAAACCAGAGACATCTCTCTTAAACATTCCTCCACACAGGAGAATCATAGATTTATAGCACATACATTGAAGAAGGGACAATCATGAAAATTTGTTCTGACCTACTGGAATTGATTTTATAGATATTTTATCTCGTCCTTATGCGAGTCAGCACATCCTTACATGACATGGAAAAGACCCTTTAATCTCCAAATCTGGCACTGCAAATTCTTGGAAAGGAAAGCTAGAAAGGAAAGGCTGTGCCTAAAGCTCACAGGCTGCTCTTGGCCTGTCATCTGGAGTCACTGAAATCAGCCCCAACCCCAAACTTTCTGTTGCCACATGCTGTCAGCCTGTGCTTTCAGAAAATCAGAGAATCGCAGAGTGATTAAGGCTGAAAGGGACCTCTGGAGATCATCTGGTCGAAACCACCTCTCAAACAGGGCCATCTAGAGCCAGTTGCCAACCAGAATGTTTCCAGACAGCTTCTGAGTATCTCTAAAGGATGGAGACTCCATAAACTCCCTGGGTAACTTGTGCCAGTGCTCAGTCACCTTCACAGTAAAAAATTGTCTCCTGATGTTCTGAGGGAACCTCCTGTGTTTCAGTTTGTGACCTGTCACTGGGTGCCACTGAAAATAGCCTGGCTCCACCCTCTTTGCACACCCTTCCTTCAGGGTGTACAAAGTACTTAAAAATGTTGGTGAGATCCCCCTTCTCTTCTCCAGGCTGAATAGTCCCAGCTCTCTCAGCCTTTCCTCACAGGACTGATTCTCCAGTTCTTTAAACAACTTTGTGTCCATTGGCTGGACTCTTCCACTATGTCCTTGTCTCTCCTGGACTGGGGACCCCAGCACTGGACACACGCCTCTGAGTGTGGCCTCACCAGTGCTCAGTAGAGGGGATGGATGACCTTGCATGGTCTGCTGGCAATACTTTGCTTAATGCAGCCCTGGTTACTGTTAACCTTCTTTGCTGCAAGGGCACTGCTGGCTCATGGTCAGCCTGGTGTCCACCAGGAGTCCCAGGTTCCTTTTGTGTTGAGCTGCTTTCCAGCTGGGCAGTCCCCAGCATAAGTTCTGACTCCACAGGAAATACATTTTGTTGAGGCATTGTTCTTTGAAAGACAAAGTCCCTTTCTCTCCCACTCCCAAGTTTGTTGGGACTGGGTTTTTTTTTTGCTGAAAACTGCCAAAGAATTCGTCTGAAATTTGCTGGAGACAGTTGTCTCTTGATCAGGGAGAGAAATCAGATGGTATTTTAGGAGTTCTGAAATTAGTTCATATTCTTGCAAATCCAGCAGATAACAGCTTGCTCAGTGCCATTCACACAGCTGTAGGGGAGAATATTAAAAACCTTTCAAATTCTGTTTATTAAACTTGCTAGACAACTTGTCAGAGGGAAAAAAACCACCTCTTCAGCAACTCCATTGCCTCAGCTTGTGTGAGATGCCATGGTAGCAAAAGAAATGTCTGCAGCTTTACTGGAAAAAGTGAAGTGTTGGAGTGATAGAGCAAGAATTGGGATTCCTGGCTCATTCTGTCATTGTCTTGGACTACTTCTGAGCAGCTCTTACCTGAGCAGGTCCAGTGACATTACTGCCTGACCCATTCAAGTCGTCAAGATGACTGAAAGACTGATTTATCCAGAGTTCATCTGGTAGTGATGCATGGTAACAACATCTGGCTGTCTTGCAGATAACAAGTGATTCTGGATGGTTAAACTGGTTTGAGACCTTTAGAGCAAAAAGAACTTTTTTATTACAAAGAGCTCATGTTTTAGCTATCCTGCACTGGCAAGTTCTTTGTAAAACACAATTTTAATTGCTTTAAAAAAAAAAATCTTCCCTCCACCTTGAAAATAAAAAAAGGTTAAAAATCTCTAGCACATTCTTCCTTATTCTTCAAGAAAATTTGGCTCCATTTTTGAAGCTGCTCTAAGTGAACAACAACAAAAAATGTTCATAATTTTCTCAGCTAACTTTGTAGAAACTCAAAATATAGGTCTCAGCCTTTTAAGACTCTTGATCTATTTCACAAGTCATTTCAAGTTCATATCAAACACTGACTCGTAGGGTTTCTTCTTTTTTTCCTTTTTTTTCCCCAAAGCTATATTTAAAATGCATCTATTTCATTCCCCTTGGACTGATGGTCATAATTTATCCATTTCTTTATCTGAGAGGAATGGGAGGGAATAATTTGACAGAAACAGTAATCCGTTTGAGAAAGCCAAAGGCTGTTTGATATTAATACGGGGAATGATTAATCAAAGAAAGAGTAGCCCTTCAGTAATAGGCAAAAAATGAGGTCATTATCTGGGCAGCAGAGACCAGGGAGCACTTAAGGATATGCTCTGGGGTCAAGAGTGAATAAGGAAACTGCAGGAGTTTTCAGTCCTTTAGAACAGAAATGGCCTTACTGGGTTAGACCAAAGATCCCTCTTGCTATGCAGCCTATTCCTGACACTGTCCAGTAGCAGATGCTTAGGGAAATGGGAAAGTTGAGAGTACCCCTTCCTTGCTATGTAACTTCTCAAAAGTTACTGGATTAAGGACCTTGTAAGTATATAAATCATTGTGTTTAAAAACCACCATAGGTATATCTGCCATGAAAATGTTCAGTTGTTTCTCAAACCAGCTCTACTTTTGGCCTCCACCAATAATGAATGGTAATGAACTGCTCAGTGCAGCTGGGCACAGCGGGAAGTAGAAACTGATACAATGCCATCAGTGATGCTATTATCCCGGCCTCAGAAATATCAGAGTCAGGAAGCACCTTGTGTTTCTTTAGTTCATTTCTCCAGTGTCTGTTGAGGACTGAGAGTGTGTCTGCTTCCCCATAAACCTGCCCCTACAAGCTTCTAGACAGCCTATGTGCTCCAGCAATTGGTGAGTGCTCCAGGCCTCATTTTTGCTGTGTATTGGGGCTTCCAAGTCAGTGTCTGAAGGGGATTGGTTGGGAATGAATGCAGAAGACGGATGCTTAAGTACAGGAATAGTTTCCACAGGTATGCAGTACAGAAAGTGATAGGAAATTGAAGGACTGGGTGATATGAAGAGTGTGAACCAGAAAGCTGAAACCAGCTTTGAATGACCTGCTGAATCACCTCGGCACAGGCAGTCCTGAAAGCAGTCTTGCTTGTAGTGCAGAACAGACAGAATGATACAGTGGGGTTTGTGAACTCCAAGCCCGAGCTCTTCACCGGAGGATGAGTAGGTTCCAGTCCAGTCAGCCTGGTGGTTCTTCCTCTCTCTGGAGGATTTCACCACTAGCGTGGTATGGCTTGGAGACCAGGCTGACTCCTTGTCCTGCTGAGCACTCCCAGACATGGGAATGAGCCCTTACTCCAAAGACAGAAGAGAGTCCTCAGATGATGCTTTTGTCTGGACTTAGACATCCACAAAGATTTGAATCCTGCAGCAGTGTCTCCCCAGGCACTGAAATCAATGAAACTGTGCAGATGCAGGAATTGAGACACTTGGATCCAGCCACAGGAACAGGGACCCTTCTGGGTTGGAGACAAGTTGCAGAAAAATGTGCCTTCACAAGCCCAGGGTTAATGTCTTAGCTGTATTACACTTGCAAGGCAACAGCTGAATGCATCCAACTCTCTTAGAAGCCGCCTTCCCTTCCCACTGCATATATTAAATACAAAGCAGATTTCATCTGTAATAATTCTTAAAAGTCAAAACAACAAGTGCATTTGTTCCATCTATTTTTAGGTTTGCCGCTTGTTTAAATCTTGGGTTCTTGACACTGCTTAGATCTGTGATAAAGGCAGACAGCAAGAACTTTATCATGCTTTGATAGGGCTGGTTTTTGTCAGCACACTCTCTCCTTTGTCATCAGCCTTAGAAGACAAAAAGCTGGAAACGATTCATTGGGAAATAACCGAAATTTATTCTGCCAAAGGAAGAAAAAAAGAAACACAAAGACAATAAAAAATGAAAAAGACCCTTGAAACTATCTGTGGCAGTACCCTCATGATGAGGGGTACTGAACCCTGGAAGTGACTCAGCCCTTTACAGGATCAGGCCAAAGCTTGTCTGCTCTGCACAAGAGTACAAACACCTGCCTAAATCCTGACAGAAAAGCACAAGGCCTTGAGATGGTTTTCTACATCTCTCCCCCAAGCCTCAGATGTATACACCAGATTCTACCTGATGGGGAGGGAGATACCAGCATCTTTTATTCACCTAAATCCCTCTTCTCCTTCACTTCTGTGTGAGGGCATGAGCCATCTTCTCCTTGTCTTCCACAACAGTCACTCACTCTTAGCTTCTGCCTTCTTGTAGTGAGCAATGAGCCTTTCTGTAACCTCTTCCTCCCTGTTCCTCCCCAGCAGACTGAGAGGCAAAGACATCCATCCTGGTCATGCCAGGTATATATTCTGGTACCATACAGTAAGGTAAAGGCAGGCCTTGCATCAGGATCACTCTGCTGTTTGCCATGAATCCCACAACTGTTTGCCCTGGTTAAGGCCTGATGTTCTCCATATACCAAGGACTGGACCAGCAGGATGTAGCTCACACAGACTAAACAGCACCTCCCAGGGATGATGGAGGAGCCCCGTGAAACCCCCGCAGGTACCTGATCTGTGTGCATTGCTCCAGTGATTGTGTTCTTTGAGAGATTTAGAGAGAGAAAGGACATTTTTTCCTAGCTCAAAGGAAAGATTCCTGAAGAGAGGGGTAAAGGACTAATTGCTATTTTTCTGCTTTTTGTAGTCTATAGAGCCCTTTCTGGGGTCACAGCACCTTTTTACCTGACAGGACCAATTTTTCTAGGTTGATGGAGTAATTCTGACTTCTCTTGCATTCCTCCTGTGGTCTTTTGTAGTTTTGGGGCTTCTGTTGTGCAGGCAATAAGCCTGCATTTTAAAGTGTCTGGACTTTATTAGTAAGGAGAGAGATCTGTGCTTGGTTTGCATCTACTGAAGTAGAAGATGAGTTTACAAATTCAGCTCTGAATGGACATTAAGGAGGGAAGGGCTATGGGTTTTACAAATGATTTGGAGCCTGTCTCAAGGCTTTTGGTACCCTAGAAAACAGGTGGCCTGGAGGCAATGCTTTTGCAGTGGAGAAGGGATTTGCTTGTTCTTTCACCTCTTTATTCTGAACAGCATTGATACGATGTGAAAGTTTGGATTTGTAGCTCTTCATCTCAAACAACTGCTGACAGCAACCACTCCTACAGTTCTGCAGTTGAATAGGACTTCTATTAAAAGGTGGTTTATTTCCCTGATACAGAAGACACGAGGCAATGGCATGTGCTCCATTCCTAGCCCTACTCATGTTTCATAGGTACATATGAATTTTTACATGGGCACATAGTGATAGGACAAGGGGAACCATTTTAAACTAAAAAAGAAGAGATTTAGATTAGATATTATGAAGAAATTCTTTACTCAGAGGGTGGCGAGGTACTGGAAGACGTTGCCCAAAGAAGCTGTGGCTGCCCCATCCCTGGCAGTGTTTAAGGCCAGGTTGGGTGGGACCCTGAGCAACCTGATTTAGTGGGTGGCACTCCTGCCCGTGGCCCGGGAGTTGGCACTAGATGATCTTTAAGGTCCCTTCAGCCCAAACCTTTCCATGATGATTCTCTAATTCTGTGACATGTGAAGGTCACTCAGCATCTGGATTTCATTTTTTTCTCCCGAAAACCATATATCAGAGAAATGTCCTAAGCTCAGAGTCACACTCTTAGCTCCTACAATCAAGTTACTCAAAACAATTGGCTATTTCATTTTCTATATGCAAATACTTAATTTGTGCTTGCAATCATATCTCTTGTTTTTATGCAATTAGGTGCATACTTTTTAGAAACCCAGACTTCGTAAAACATAGACAAAACCAGCTGTAGCTAACAATTGGGTGAGCCAGTTATTCCATGTCTTTATTAAAAAAAAAAAAAAACAGGGGAGGGAAGAGATAAAGCACAGTCTTGAAGGGAGGCTGTGAAGCTTAGTTTCTTAATATTTGATAATTATCTTCAGGTGGCAGAAAGAAAAATGCATTAAGACACATGCAGTGTTATGACTTGCACTGACTAAAAGTAGCATGTGCCAAGAATATGATGTATTGAAATGCCTGTTATAATACCATCAGCTAGGATAGCTGTGAAGGATTTGTTTTTATGTCTCAGCCTTTAATTTCACTATGATTTTTAAAAATTCCCGGAGAGAGTTGCAGCTGCTACAGCACTAACAGTCTTAAAATAGAAATGTGTTACTTAGCAAGATACAGCTGCAGAGGAGAAAAAAATTCCCCAAACAACCCCAACATTTGGATTGATTAATCTACCAAGAGTGTTATTCGTATTTTAAATTAATGTTGTTTAAACTGAAATCCGTTTGCCTCCCAGCCATTTTATTTATTATGTTTTTCCTAAAGAGGTAACAATTTCCAAGATCTGCATAAATAATGAACGCTGCCCAAGCAGCTCAGCAGCTCCTGCCGCTTGTTAGCTCCTACTTGTTTCAGTGAGAGAAACTGAGATTGCCACTGAGATTGCTCTCCTGAGGCTCTTCATCCACAATGGTGTAAATAACTATTCCTCCTTACTTTGCCCTTTCTGCAATGTTTCCACCATCTTTGGCCTTTCCTAGGTACAGGGGATTTCATATCATCATTATTAGAGGTTGGAAAAGCACAAAGTATTTGCATGTGTCCAGGTATAGAAGACGTAAGGGAGCAATAGGAGAAGTTCAGCAGTTCCCAGATTGATTATCACCCACTCCAACTCTGCTGTTTGAGAGCATATTTCTTCTCCCTTTGCTTCCAGTGCCATAAAATCATTGCTATCTTGTGAATTTACTAGAGTCCTTCACTGTATAGGTCTTGCATTACAAAACCCTGTCTGTAGCTCAGTGTCTCTTCCTGCACCTCAAATAAACACAAGGGAACCTCTCTAACAAGTGCCATCAGAAGAAGGGGTCTCAGAAAGGGGTGGACAGTTTTTCTGCTCAAGATTTGCTGGGAGCCACGTGAGACTTCTGGTGACTTGAGAGACAAGGTGAGAGAGCTCCTTTGCCTGCCAGGCAGGATGAGGCACGATACTGGTCCCTGCTCAGCTGGTGGCCAGGCTCAAAGTAAAGCAGTCTCTGCTAGCCCTGCACTTCCCTCAGGCAGCACTGATTTCTCCAGGGGCCAACAGAGAGCTTCCCACATTGTGTGGCAGAGGCCACACACCTCTTAGCCTGCCCTTCCTCTGGAGATGCCAATGAGAAAACTCTGAGCAGACCTAAAGGTGCCTGACTCAGGTACTGTCCCCACCCCAGAGCAGCACTGAACCTTCCTCAGCTCCACCTTGGAGCTGGCCCTTCACGCATGGGGGTATGGAGAGTATCTCGCTGGGAGAACCTCAGTGTGGACATCTTCCGTGGCTGTAACCCCACACAGCCTTTCACACATGGTACCAGGGAGATGCGGTTAGGAAAGGAAACAAAAGAATAAGGGAAAGCATCGAGCTGGGAAGAATTTTCCTTCCGACACATCCTGTGAGAACTCATTCCATAGTGCCTCCATCCGCAGGAAGATGAGAGAAACGTGACTCCTGAAAAAAACTGTGCTACCACAGGGGTGTTCCTGGAAGCACAGCATGAGAACAGGCAGTCCCAAAAAAACAATGTTTCAGACCTCCTGACATGCTCTGATATCCAGGGGATTTCCTCCTGCAGGCTGTAATATTCGTGGATTTTGGAGAACTGTTATCCCTTCTAGTCCTGTGAGACCATCTAATTTATAGAAAACTGAGAAAACAGGAAATCTTTGGCATTTCCCAGCCCTCTCACATTTTTTGTGCTGATGCTATAATTCCATTTTCATGATCCAGAGAGAAATACATCTTTTGGTCAACTGATTATCGTGTAGCATTTAATACTACTCATGTCATTGACTCCTACAATCATGCATTATGCAGGCAAGCGTGCTTTACCTCCAGTATAACACTTACAGAAACCCAGCTGGATTAATATTTTATTCCTTATTTAAAAAGAACTGCCCAAGGTTATCTTATCCTGTCAGACCATACTTTCCTCCCTCTTTAAATAATTCCTTTGCCCTCAGATTGTTTCAACTTTTTATTTAGCAGCTATACATTTCTCTCCCAGCTAATTTATTCCTTGAAGTGCCTCATCAGTTCTTTTAGTTTCTGTTCTTTGTTGATGACATTCATGCACCCTAGCTCAAATAGGCTACAGCAGCTTTTTCTTCTTCTCTCAGAAGTTGCCTGCAGTACTTTAATAAGTCCTATAATCTCCTTTTTTAAATTTTTTTTAAAGAATGCAGATTCAGTTTACCTAACCTTTCTAAAAACTGCTGTGTCTGAGTCATATCTGTTGCCCTCTGGTACTTTTCCATAATTTCCTTCTTTTATAAGGTGCCCAGAAAGGCATACAGCATCTCAAATGTGACCTCACATGTACTTAACCAATGCTATAATAATTTCCTGTGACTTATAATTGATACTGCAATATTAAGGTTTCCCAGGATTTTGCAGAGCAGTGAGGTTACATTCCTTTTTCTTGAGGCTTCCCCCAAATGCACTCTTCCAAGCTGGCTGTCCCTCATGCCGGCCCACAGTCTTCTGCTGTTAACCGTATCATTCCACTGTCTCCTTGTGCAAGTTTGGACAAGGTTCTGGGAATCATTCTTCTCTTTACCTTTTCTGTACTACTGGTAGGCATCCCTCTTTGAAAAGTACAGCTCTCACTTTCCATATACCCTTCATGTTGAAGGGTTAATGTTCCAACAGTCTTTTTCTTTCAGCCCTGTTCCCCATGAGTTTGAATGCCTCTAGACTCCAGGGATGCCTGTGCTGTGTTGGCACTGCATTAGGTATTTACTGTTCCCTGGACAGGAGATAATCTGAGTCTCCTTCTTCTGAATCTCATATTGGATCTGACTGGTGGAGAATAAGTGCACAGTAACTCTAAACTAAAGAAAGTAATAAATCTGGGGACAGAATGAGAAATTGCTTAGTTTCAGTAGTTGTAGAAGTTGAATGCAAAGTAAAAATACACTTGATGCCTTCTGTAAAGTGCAAGGAATTCTTGACCACTCACCACCCAGCAAACTACATACTTCAAAGGATAAAATCTGACTCTTTGTGCTAGAAAATATATTACATTTCTTTCAAGTGACTCTTGGCTTTTTCAAGTCTGAAAGAATGATTCTATAAAGATAAAGACTAGAATTTATGGGCTATTACCATTCACCCTCACAGGTATTAAACCAGGTATCTCTCGCCTTAGCGTCCTTGAAGGTAAATTTCAACATGGATAAAGGGAATCCCTTTCAGTTTTACAAAGTAATTGTGCACATTTATGTAGACACTCCAGACTGCAGACTCCAAGTGCTATTAACCTACAAGGCAGCCACTTGTGTGTATACATTATGTGCTTTTCTGGCTTTCCTGCTTGAACAATAAGTACACAACTATGCACCTGTACACATGGCCTCCTTTTATTCATATAATTACATCCCTCGAGTAGACATTAAAGCAGGTGTGTTTGTTGTTTTGTGAAAAACAGCTTGGCTGGCTGGCTGAAGAGCTCCTGACTGAGGTTTTGTTCTTACTCAGTGCACATGACAGTGCTGCAACCAGGTCACAGGTCTACAGCACATACATAGGTGAAAATATGATTTGTACAGAGTATGATTGCAGCTCCCAGTCTATAATCACTTCATCCTCAAGTGTACTTGTTACATAATTATCAGGAGGCCTGCGGTGACAGGGCAGAAAAGGACACTTAAGAGGTGGAAAAATGACCTGTGATCTATTCAGACAAAGGAGTGCTTGCTAATTAATTTCACTGGAACTCTGTGCTGCTCTAAGACTTTGAAGACTACTCCAAACCACACAAACCTAGCAGTAGCTAAGCAGGATTTCAACGAGTGGTATTTCACAGCATTGCAGAGTGGCTGAGGCTGGCAGGCATCTCTGGATGTAGTCCACCCCCTCTTCCCAAACAGACTGCTCAGAACTGTCCCATTGCACTCCTAGTGAAAAAGTTATTTCTTTGTTTAAATTGAATTTCATGTATTTTAATTTGTGCCCATTGTCTTTTGTGCAGTTACTGGGTACCACTGGGCAATCCCTGTCTCTGTCTTCTTTACTTCCACCATCAGATATTTATAAAGACTTAGACGATCCCTCTGAGCTTTCCCTGCTTCAGGCTAAATAATCCTAGCTCTCTCAGCCTCTCCTTGTACAATAGATTCCCTCATCCCTTTATTATTTTTGTGTCCCCCTCTCCAGGCAGAGGAGTTGTTCTGGTAGAAGCATCCACATGCTTTGCTGGGGCTTTCTCAGAGCAGGTGGAGTGAGCACCTTCTGCTTCACACACAGGAATGCTAAACTAGGTCTTCTTCAGCTCTCTCAGTAGAAAGGAACAAACTGCAGTTCCTTTGTGTTTGTGAATTTGTGAACTATTTTTTGGATTTGCATAACCTGTTTGATTTTGTGAACCTTCTGTGAACTTTGTCTATGCTTTATTCAGGGATGACTCATGTTAAAAACATGCACATTTTTGTAGCTATATTTCTGGGAGCTGAAGACTATCCGTCAAAACCTTGGCTGCCCCGGATGAATGCCCTTTCCCTAGGCTGAGTCCTTGGCTAGCCCGGATGGACATAGCTGCACTGACATGAGTGAGTGCTCAAGGAGCTGGGCTGTTGTATTTTCTCCCTAACCTCCTCTCACTTTATTCTCTGCTTCTCTTTTACAAGAGATGTTGGTTGCCCTCTGACTGTGCAGCATATCACTCTCCCTTTCCTTCACCCCTTTGTAAGATTTTCAGCCAGATCCTTAACTATCATAATAGTTCATTGCTCCACTGAGTTTAGTTTGGCTTTACTTACCAGAGTTGTGCCAATTCTTAACAATGGATGATTTAGCCCCTTTTTTTCACCTATTGGTACATCATCTCCCTGGTTCACCTTCTTGGATATTCAAGTTTTGCGGTGCTTGCTGCAAGAAAAACACTCTCCTTTCTCCCAGCAATTTCTTTGTGAATAATGGAAAAGAAATACCCATTGATAATGTAGACATCTTACTGGAGCTGTCTGGCTTATCTCCATCTGGCCAACAGGCAGACCTGATTCAGAATGAATTTCTTGGTACCTCAGCACAGTCATAAGACCACATGTTTTGTGCAATTTTTTTGATTTCCTCTACAACTACCTGTCTCCAGCTCTTCAAAATTAGATTTTCGTTGCTCATTAATTAAGTTCTGTGGCCTTTATGAGAAAATTAAAGGAAAATTATCTTTTTAAACCAAATTGGTATTTTAAAGGTCTAATAAGTAAAAGTATGATTGCAAAATGAAACATAATATTTAATCTTTGTCTGCTGTGCTCATTAAATATTTAATTAAACTCCAGGCTGAGATGAATTGATGGTTGAGAGGAGGGGGTTTTGAATTGCCCTTGCATCATCCACAGAAATCTTTTCTTTGGAGGACTAAGGATTTTGTCAGGAGAGCAAGCCTTCAAAGCCCAACTGTATGAGCACTGCTATTGAAAAAGTGAATTGTAACTCGTGAATCTCATGAATTCAGTCCGTCTTCAACTAAACCTTGTATTCACCTTATCCTCTCCTGGCTCTGCCTAAAGGAGTTAGGGGAAGGGGCTGCCTGTAGCACATCCACTTGTGTATTCCCCTGATCTCTAGTGTCCTCCAGGCCTGGTTGACCCAATGCACAGCTCTGCTGCTCTCCTCTAGTTCTGAAGGCAGAGAGTGAGATTTTCTATTGCTCAGCTCTATGGGGCCAGAACTTAGTGAATTCAGGCAATTTGTCATCATCTTTCTCATTTGCTTATTCTGGAACTCTCCCTGCTGCTGGTGTCAGTCTGGTCCACTCTAGATTTATTAGTTTTTATCTTCTTCCTTTTGTGATGCCAGGCAAACAGAGACTCACCACAGTGCTGCCTGCATTGGCCAGAGCTCCTCACTGCTTGGAGGCTGGGAGCAAGCACCAGATACTTAGTTTGTGGTCTCAGGAATGCCAGGTTAGTATGAAGCAGGTCTTTCTGATACAGTGCCCCTCTGAACACAGTGCCACAGACAATATCTTTTTCATTCTATCTTGCCCACCATTTGTTCATGTCCAAAGTGTATGAATATGAAATAAAGACTGTAATTAACCATTTGCTAGCCACACTATACACAAATTCATAATCAGATCAGACCCCACTTGAAAGGAATCCCCATTACGTAGGAATCCTCTTACTCTCGAAAGCTGATTTTCATTTGAAGTGTATTCCTCATTGATTTAGACTCATCTTTTCCTTCTTCTACTGACCTTACTCTTCAATGTAAACAGTTATTCCCCATGAGGATTGGCCTACAACAGTATCTTCATACACAGCAATCTGCTCTATACTCTTCTCCAGACTTGTTCCAGTCTGAAACTCTGCCTTGAATAGGTTTGGCCAATATTCCAAATGAAGTCTCAGTACTTGCCTGCTGACATCAATGCTTTCTTATTTTATAAGAAAATACAATATACCCAGGCTTTTCCCCTTCTTAGTAATTTCCAGCTAATGAGCCAAAGATTGGAGTAGGAGTTCAGTTACTGGTACTTAAGTGCATAACTTCACATTGCGTAACTTTATTTCATTTCTGGTTTTCAAGTTCTTCCCACTTAAGATAGTGATAGTCTTTTTTTTTACTGACAATGCCTTATGACTTTGTGCATCTGTTCATCACTTCTGCATACACTGGCTCTTCATGCCAAGGTCATCAAAACACAGAAAATACAGAATGAGATTGATTTCAATAGCAGCTGTTGAGGGCTGACCCTAAGAAACCTCCTACCAGAAATATCTTCTGCACAGAGAGCCAGTTGCCTCATTCCCTTAAAGAAGCTGTCACAAGTTCTCTTACAATTTTAAAGCTGTCCAATTTCTCCACTTAAACCCGTATCTTTCTATATTGTATCATATTAAATGAATTGTTGAAGTCAAATTAGAAAGCGGATCATTGCCTTGAAATGTTAAACTTCTTGTTGCATTTTCTTTTAACTTCATGTCAATTGTTTTTCATTATAAAATAAGTTCTTTAACCTTGCATAGCATAAGGGTCAGATTAGCCCACTTCTCTGCTTGAAAAATGAAAAGTACCTAGAATGTGCAGTTGGTTTACGATGCATTCATATTATATATCGTTTATTATCTAGATGCAATGTCAGCACTTAACAAGTAAGAATGAATTCTGTGTGCTAGAGTTACGACTGAGTGTAACAGAAACAGGCAGAATAAGCTGGTATTAAATGCTAAATCATATGGCAGCTCATGAGCTCACCTTTCACCTCTAGGAAGCTGGCTTTAATAGAAATCTATTGGAGGAGAAAAATTATGCCTTCAGCTCCTCTGCAGTTCTGCATACCCCGGACAGCTGGGGGTGTGTTGGTGGGGGACACATGCCAGAGCAAACAGGTAAAGCCCTTTCAGGTGCAGCAGCTCGCACAGGGCTCCTCTTTGTGAGGCCTCTGGTATCAGGGCCTGTCGGATTTCACTGAGTTTGAAAGCAGTACTTGGAGGCTGATGGTACATTACTACCCAGGCTTTGGGAAGGGGTGAGGTGGGAGCTGTTGATCATACAAGGAGCTGTGTTTGTGTGCAGGGAGCCTTCTTCCTTATTTTACCCTCAAATACCAGGGTCAGGTGGCTTTGTCCCCACCTGTCACTCCATAATGCAGGGTCTGGGGACACATGTCATTTCCTCATGTGCAATACCTGTGGGAGAACTGCAGCAGAGAGGAAAGAGCTAACTATCAGGGCTCAGTGTGCCCTTCAGGTTTTGAGAAGGAAAATGCCCACATAAAGCGGGAGCTGCTGCAAAGAAGGAGCTATGCGATCTCATTCACTCACCTTGATTTGCCTTGCGTAGATGTTGAGAAAATTCACAAACAGAGACAGCAGCAACGCTGATGTGTCCTCCTCATATATCACTCTTGCCTTCCCACACAATCTCCTACCATCACTTGTTGTACAGGGGTTCTGCACCAGATTGATCCCGAGAAACAGTTGATCTCTTCCACTCTGCCCTTTCACAGCCAGCCTAGCTGCTTTTGCCTATCTCAGTCTCCCTTGATGTCCATGAGCTACTATTTGATCACTGCTGGTTTGGCCTGTCAGTTCTCCTTGCAGGCAAGTGATCTGCCCAGTCATTTAATGTCCTTTATTTTCTGGATTACATTGTTCTCCTGAGTATGTCGCCTGACTTGCATGAAGTGCTGTCTCCCTTTCTGCCTTAGTTATTCAAAGTATCAATCACTCCACAACCACCTTTACTGCTATTAACCTTCTTCCTGTCTTCCAAATCAAAACCCATTTCTCACTTCCATATGTCGACACCAGCAACAAGCATCTATTAAATGTCTTTCATTTTTAAAGCACACAGCCTTGCCACCCTTGCTTATATCTTAATGCTTCCCATATGCTTCTCATCAGACTGTAAATTCCTCTGTTTGCTTCCTCTGAGAAGTCATTCTTCATTATAATAAGTTGCCCCAAGTAAATTTATTCATCATCTTTTTCTATGACAGCCACGTTCTTTCACTACGGGAAATTAAACACTGTACCATATGGCCAGAGCAGCAAACTTTAGTACTCACTTGCTCAATTGTTTTAACACTTTGCCGCCTTCGTACAACAGTCTGTTTGCCACTAGTGTGTCAGGCTTCCGCCTGACATATGCATTAGACACATTAATAGGAAAGAGGAAATTAAGTGAAGTTGACAATGTGAAGAAAGAACAGTATGATCTCATTAAGTTCCAAAAATTCACTATTTCTACTATTTTTCACTGGGTTGGGGAAAAAAAAATCCCCTTAAACTAATTCCTCTGAACATGCTATATCATTAGCCTGCTGTGCCGCCATATGACACCTTTCAAAACCAGAACAATGTGAGAATTCAGAAGTCTAGGGACAGCATATACATAGCTCTGCTGTGCATCCCTTTTGTGAGGCTTGTACTGTCATTAGCTTTACTTTGCAAGCTGCAGTTGTTCCTCAAGCTACACTAAGTCCTGTTAATTAATGGCACACTGTGCACTACTGCTAGAAGCCTAATTTTCTGCATGTTTGTTTCAAGAATTTGGCTCTCATGACAGAAGCTTTTGATAAATGTAGAAAATTGCATGTAATAGTATAGGAGGAATACAGGCTTCCTTCCCTGGAGTCCTGGTGTCTTTTCTAATGTTGGCTTCTTGAATATCTTTCTTATATATTTATGGATCTCTTCTCAGGAGATAAAGAAAAATTGAAAAATTTGGGTTAAAGACAGTTAAATGCTACATGTATTTTATTTCCTTGCATGAGAATGTAATTATTTTGCTTTGGTCATTATCTACCTATGGGCCAAATCTTAGGATAGAAGGTGACACCCCTGCCCCTACAGGGAGTAGAATTACAGCTGCTTATGCTAGAGCTGAATTTGGCCCTTCTCTTCAAATTTCCTCCTGCTCATTTATTGAATTTCTATTTTGGTCAGGCAGCTAGGAAAAAATTGGTACATTCATCTGCACTGAGTTTCTATTCCTGTTTGTGATTTATAGCTGGGAGTGATGGAAGAGCTCAGCAGCCCCCAGCTGGTGGCTGTTGAGCTCCCTGGAAGTGGCTCTTTGCTCCCTCATACCAGAGGGGCTGTGACTCACTGCTGGCTGATGTCCTGCAGGTGTCCTTCCTGTGAGCTCCTCAGCAGAGCCCAGGCTGCTGGATGGAGCCATTGGGTGCGTTTGCACAACTTTAGATTTCCCTGTGCCTGTTGCTCAAGCTCCCAGCTCTTTGATTTTGTCTCAGGATAGAGCATGTACTTTTGTTCTACTACTTACAGCCTGGTGACCTCAGCAGTTGTGTGTGGAGCAGTTAGGGATAGTCTCAGCAAGGCAGCCACGCCACCGGGCACAGAGAGACGTGGAAAGATTATGAAGTCAATGTGGCCTGTGACTCTTGTGGGCCAGTGCTATATTTGTAGTCTGTCAAATATCTAGCAGGCATTTTTCTCAAAAAATGGTGTTCTGAAATTATGAAGTTTTGAAATGATCAAACCTTTACAAAATTTTATTGAGTTTTTACTCTGCTGAACAGGAAAAAAATAATAGCTTTACCAGCATTATTTATGCATCATATAATACATAGTTTTGCATTTTATCAGTTCAGTGTTACCCTGTGGGAACTGAACTTGACTACACTATTATTCCTGCTGTTGTAAGTTAAGTATTGACAATGTTCTCAGCAGTTTATTTAAGAGAAAAAAGGATACAATAATACAGAAAAAAGGCATTTTGCATCTAGAATGTGGCTGCAGAAGTCACTGTGAATAACCTGTGATCTTAAGGAAAAATCAGTGCCAATCTCTGAAAGCTCAAGATTGGTTTTCAAGGCTGTTGCTAGGGGGAAGGATTAGCTGGTGCTCCTGGACTTCCAGGCAGGTGTGGGCAGCTGCTCAAATGGCAGAAGTCCACAGAGTCCATTTGGGCTCTGTTTGTGTAAAATTACCTGGTTATGCCAAGATTGCTGCAAGATTAGAGCTCAGCTCATCTAATATAAAATAACAATATCCAAGGATCTCCATTACATTTCCTCTTTCTGGATCCAGTATTCACCAGTGGTGTGTAACAACCAATAAAATGAATACCTGAAATTAATAATAAGCAATAAAAGGAAGCCTTTCAAAAGTACTTCCTGTACTTCAAGTAGTGATAATTTCATTCAGTGGAAGATTTCCTTTATACTGTTTTTGTATTAACTCTAATGCAAAGTTTCTGCTTTATACATGAAGATAGATTTGGGAACACAAAGAATCACAGGGTTGGAAGGGAGGTCATCTATTATGTCCCTTAGCCCAAAGAAAGGAAGTATTATACTCTTGCCATCTTGACCCCCTGTAATGGGGACTGTACAATCTCCCTAGTCAATCTATTCCAGTGCTTGATGCCCACAGAGAGAGCTCTTCCCACTATCTTACCTAAGCCTGCCATGCAGCAATTTTCAGTTTATTACTTCTCATTATATCCACCATGAGAAAACGAGTTATCCCTCTCATTGTGAACCAGACTTTTATGTATTGGAAGACTGTTATCACATCCTCTCCAAGTCTCTTTTAGAATAAGCAATCCCAATTTATGTCACCTTTCCCTGTAAATCACGTGTTTCTAGACATCTGATCATTCTTGATTCTCTCCTTTGGGCTCTCTTCAGCTGGTCTGTGTCTTTCTAAAAGCCTTTTCCTGCCATTCCTGAAAGACTTGATGACACCTTCACTAGAAGCAGTCAGAGAAAAATATTTTCCTTTAAGTACTCTCCATGGATAAGTGAAAAGGCTGCTAAATGGGCTCACATAGCTGTTCTCAGATTTAAAGTATAACCCTCTTTGAATAGCATTGGTCCAGTGAAAAAAAGAAATTATGCAGCTCTGAAGTGTATTCATTCACCTGCAAAATGAGCTGCCATTATGACCAGATAAAGACGTTTCTGAGTGAGTCAACATGAATACACATCCACATGAAATTAAATGAGTCCATTGCATGTGCGCCACTGAATAGTCGAATAGAAGAGGCAAAGTGAATCAGGGAATTAATGCATTCACTGCTGGTAGAGCAGCTCTGAACAGTATTGCTTTGCCAGCCATTGTGCAAATGCACAGTACATGGCAAACATTGCCTTGAAGACCAAACAGCCTCAAGGGAAAGAGCAAGCAGTGGCAGGAGAATTTCACAAACGAAGGAACTGAAACTTGGGAAAGGAGCTGAGTTACCCAGGACTGTTGTGGCAAAAAAAATTTCCTGAGCTGCCCTCTTGCCCTCTTGCCCTTGCCGGGGCATTTTTCCTTGCCACTGATGAATCCCTGCCAAGTCCTTGGAGTTTGAGTGGTCCTATCATCACGACCTTGAAGGAACCCAAGGCAGGGTTTCTTCCACAGAATCTAATGAGCACACAAGAGTCAGATTTGCCGTGAAGGACAAGAAAATGTTGCAGAATACCTATGTGTACAATCTTCTTTTAATGGTCTCTGGCTTTAGAGATACTGAGTTGTCAAAGGGAAGGCTGTGACATTACACGCAAAGATGAGATCATCTCTCCTGCACTCTTAGTCTACACCTGTGCCAGCAATTTGGCATGAGATCCAATTTCTCTTGATTCAATGGATCAGCAGGGTTCCCCTTGGCCGTCATAAAGCTCTAGGAGAGAGGAAATGCAAGTCAGAGGTTTTTGTATTTTGAATATTACGTATTTTCTGCTAGCAGGGATTTGAATGGCTCTTTCTAGGACTGTCAGCTGGCTTTGTGAGGAGTTTCTTCATTCCAGTGGGTCTCTTTTGGCCCCTTTTCCCTTTTCTTCTTTTCCATCCAAGGGTCAGCAATTTAAACGTTGCAGATAGGATGTTCTACCTCCGGTGTCTGAGTTATTTGCAGCAATCTGTTTGGAGGCGGTCTTGCCCTGAGAAGGAGGAAGAGCTGAGCAGCCACAAATGCATCAGACCAGCTTCCTTGTACGTTCTCAGAGCTTGTACCTTGTGGCACAGGCAGTCAAAGGTCTCCAGGAGACACCCAGCTGGTCTAGTACCGTGCTCACTCCTCAGAGGGAAAAGGAAGCCAGCTTACCATAGAGCACACTAGGGATTTGTAAAGCTTGTTCTCCTGCCGTGAGGTCTCCAGGGATATAAGCTTCCCTTTGGTTTTCTTTTCTGAAAACTGTATTATTTTAAAAAGCATGCTTATATGAAATTAAAAATATTTCAGTGTTTGATTGCAGTTTAGCTAGCTCCTTCCAGACTTCCCCAGAAATCTGACGGGCACACTTTTGGAGTGTATTGGGAGCACTCAGAGTAGAGGCCCTTCTTCACAAAGAAGAATGCATGGCTGAATTGTAGCTGGAGATTGAGATGGGAAAACAGCCACCCTTGGCTGCTAAATTGAAGCTGCAAAGCTCCAAATCACCCAGCATGAACCTACTCTCTCTCCTTTGCTCCCCTGCCATCTCCACATCCCCCAGCCCTCACTCCTCTCCAGATCCCAGAGTTTGCAAAGCAAAAGTTAAACCCCTTGGTTTTAGCAGTTGCAGTTTGAGAGAGGGACACATATTTTTGCAAGCTTTTCCAGGCTTGTGGTTTGCACTGTATTCCCTCTGAGCATAATTAACACAGGGAGGAAATGAATCTTGCAAAGTAAGTCTTAGTGTGTTCCAATGCTGTTCAGTTCAGTTAGCACTGCTCACGGTTTCAGAGGGTTGGGCAGCAGGAAAGGTAGCATTTAAATGTGCCATATTTCCTGGTCACTTCATCCAAACTAAGCACTGGTACAGAAGAAAAAACAACAAAACCCGAGAAGCCAGAAAATGCCCACTGCAGTCAGATTCCATACTACACTCTTGTTCCTACTATAAGGAACATTTTCTTTTTTCTTTTTCCTTCATTTTTTTCCCTCTCTAATGCCATATGTACAGCTTGAGGTTATATTGGAATGTATAAATCTCATGTGAGCCACAAAGCATTAAGCCACTATTATCCTTTTAATTTAATTATCTCAGTTCCTACCCTAAAACATTTAAAACTAATTGAACACCCGAGGTTTTCCTGTGAAGTTTATTTCCTAAACATTATTGAAGTACTGTTGATAAAGCCAAAAGGTACAAAGTCAGCACTTCCTAAAGCAGCCTGATTTATTAAAGTAGAAATGGGAGGTTGTTTATAAATAGGATCCAAATGCCAAGTAGTTCTTATCATTTTATGTTTCCATGCCATGTATCCTAGTTGATTTCCAAGAACAACTACTTAACTTCCATGAAGTTGTGCCAATTTTCCTTCCCCTTGTAATATCACTTTAAGATGCTTGCCAGTTTGTCCTTTTTAAGTATGAATTTACATTGTCTCCTGGCATTTTCTTTGTCTTGATTTGAACTGTTTGGCTTTCCTTGTTCTTGATGTCACAGGCTGTATCTAATACTTCATTCATGCTGCTAATGGTTCCCAAATGTTATCGTGTTACAAAAGGCTGTATTTTTCAGTAGAAATGTATTTTATGGTCTTGGTGAAGCTCATAGCATAAAAGACTCATGTAGCACAGAATGATCATTATATTTCTTCCCAACATGTAAAACCAGTAAAATAGTTTCACATGCATACAGGCTGCTTTGTCATTAAAGTTAGTTCTGCCTCTACATTTCGCTCTATTACATGAAGTTGGATCCAGCTGCAGAATTTGGACTAGAACTTAAGTTTGGTGTTTTCTTTTGGCAGGTTATAAAGGCCCAAGCTGTTGGGGTTTTTTTCGAGAATGAGGAATGGCACTCATTCTTCCAGCATTAAACAGCTTTGCTTTTATATAAAGAAAAATACAGATGAGGAGAGATGGAAAGATCAGAGGTTTCCAGCTTTTGTGTGTTTTGTACAGGTAGTCGCAACCTTAAACCTAATGGCAACTATCGACCCAACAATGAATGAAGTTGTTTTACTACTGAAAATCTGATAACTAATCTGGGTAATAACAAATCCTCACCCAAATTTCATATTCAAGTTGCTGAGCTTGTGTCTGAAACTAACTGCAGACCTTTATCTGACAAAGAGCTAGCTGTGTTGTTTTCTCAGTAAAACAAATTGAAGTAGGCATACAAAAGGCAGAGGTTTTTAAATTTCATCCTGCTGGGTTACCCTTCCAAGTAGTTCTGTTTAAGTCACTAAAACTTCAGTTCAAGATCAGCAGTCAAGATCTGGCCCAGCAGATCACTGGGTATTTGAGCTGGCCATGACAACAGTATTTGGTAGCTGTTTTACATGTAATATCAGATTTCAAGTGAAGAAAACCAAACTAAATCAGGTAACCGGTGAAAAAATGAGTCTTTCCCATTTTTAAAATAAATTTCCAGCAGTAACCATAGTAACTGCTAACAGTAGAGCATTTTGAATGTCTTTATTACGAACAGCAAAGTAAAATATTCCTTTTTCTTGGGAGAACTAAGGAATGTTCATCCAATACAATGGATTAGCTAATCATTGCTTTTATAGCAATTCATCTCCAAGACATAGAAGTGCAGCAGCTGGCTCAGCTCCTCTCCAGTGGTCAGCTAAAAACTGCAAAGCCAGAGCATGATTTGTTGTCCCAGTTAGCTGGACTGCCTCAAACAGAGAATGACATAGCAGACCTGGAGGTTGGTCTGGTTTGTTACCTCCTGAAGAGATTTCTGCTAGTGAGATATGAAATGTAGAGATTATGTGTAGGAAAGCTGAGCATGTCCCATTCTTAGAGCTCTCCAGATGAAGCCATTTTCCCAAATTATTTCTGAACTGGAAAAAGATTCAGGAAACCAGAGTGAAGGCAAGGGAACAGCAAGTCCAAACTGCAGCAAACCATCAGGCCACAAGCTGTGTTGGTGAGCACTGGCACTGCAGCCTGAGGTGTGGGTGTATGACATTGAGGATGGGTTAAGAGGAGGTTTATATTAACCTCCCTCCACCGTGAAAACCTCCCCAACCAAACATAGTCCAGCTTACTTGCCCCTCTAGGACCTCTTACCATATTTTTTTCACTGAAAAATCCACCAGTGCTCTTTTCAGTTCAGTTTGTCTGATACTTGATGGGACTTCCACCCCTGCTATGCTGAGACTACTTGCAGTTTCTTGGGTCTCCCTTTTCAGGCATTTCTCCTGAAAATCACCTAGACCATCTTATTCCAGTTTCTAGGGGGCAGCTAGCCATTTTCATGAAAAATATGATCACCAGTGCAATTGTTACCAGAAGAACAGATATTCTGCTGGGATGTCAGAAGAGTGGCTAGGTAGAAAGACTGAATTACTCTGCCATTCCTTAACTTAACTGCTCTCAGTCAGGTTATCACTGGAGACAATTTGGGAAACCGTGGTCTGCTCAGAAAAGTGTCAAGATCAAAATCAGGCAGGCCAGGATCCTCAGCTGTTGTAAGATGAGAAGAAATGGCTTGGTAAGTTTTCCATTAAGTTGAAAGAAATGGCTCTATCTTAGTTTGCACATCTAAAAAACCTCTATCTTTATTTTTTAGTCAGTTCCCTTCAGAAACTCTTGGACCATTCTGGACTATTTGTCTAGTCTTTTATAGATTGACACTTTCCTCTTTTGAGCTTTATGCTTTCTTAAAGTGAAAGGAAAGCCATACCAAGTGTAGCTAAATATCCATTTCCTCAGTCAACTTTTGGCCAAACTTTTTAACCTGAGGTCTTTTAATCTCTCATCGTAAAGTCACTTCTGTTGCTTAATCACGTTTGTTCCTGCTCTTTTAATTCCCACCAATTTGCCAATACCTGCTTGGATCTGAGGTGCCCTGGAGAAATGGCAGTGTGTACTGACTCCTCACCTTGGTGCCTAAGGAGGGGAGGCTGCTACCACCCTGAAATCCTGCACTGGTTGCTACTGGGCGTGGAAAATATGAATACTTACCATGCAAAAGAACAGCAGGACAAACAAAGAATATCCAGTGAAGGTGTGCTGTGTTGAGCTCAAGTGAAATCTGAACTTTATCATTTGTTCAAGTCAGGAAAATACTTGGAATACATGGTTTGCTGGTACAGCTGATAACAATATCCTTTTGGGAAATCTATCACAGGGAAGTTGCTATAAAAATGATACAATCCAAGTAGGATTGCTTCTTTTTTTTTAAAAAAAAAGGTTGATTATGGCCTGATCCAGTAATATACATTTACTGTCATGTATTTGTGCATGTGCAGTGGAATGCAAGGCATGATCATAGAAACAGAGAACAATCTTCATTGGAAGGGACATTTAGAAATACCTGGTTCAATTCCCTCTGAAAGCAGGACCAGCTTTAAAATTATACTAGCTTGCTCAGGGCCTTAATTTTCACATTACAAACATTTCTGATAATCTCTGATGAGGACTTCTGAATAAGCAATCAAAGCTTTTTTCAGAGAGGCTGTTGCATGTTTTCAGGACTCGGACAGACCCTGGGAAGATGAATCTAATGCTTTCTGAAGGATTAACCCATAAAACTCATCCAGTAAGTGCTCCACTAATAAAAATCTGCAATTACTGTTAAGAAGGTCCCAAAGCCAGAAAGAAAATACTGCACCAGACAGCATCAAATTTTGTACTTTCAGTCTTCCAAGATCTCTTTTGCCACAGTAATACGTAGGTGTGAGGTCACGAGTGTCTTGGAATAGATGTGTATCACCAGGGACCGAAGCCAATGAGCAAGCTTGATGCTGGCTGAACAGGGATAGTGCTCATCCACTTCAAACAGCCCCGTGCATTGATGCGTGCTACGAGCCATGGAGGAGACCTGAGACAGCTTAGTGTGATCTCAGGAGCTAGCTAGCACTTCTGGGCCCAAGGTGGCAAAGCCATCTCTGGGTTTCTTCAGTGAAACTTGTTAACCTCTCCATTTCTTCAGCCTGTCTCTTTTTTGTAATTTTGTGATCCAAAAGTGCGGTTAAGGGGAAGCCCTTTGAGAACGTGATCAGACACCACATTACCAGAGCTAATTGGGGAAGCCAGACCTGGCTTCGGTTCTGTCTGGTCAGATTTCGTGAAAAAAGACTTCAGAATCCTGCCAGAGCGGACGATAAAAGTTGATGTCAAAAGAAACAGTGTGTTCTCTCCTACTTTTTCTTTTGATGATGTAAGTCCTGGTGGTTTAATAGTGCTGGTAGTTAAGCAGGAAAGTTTTCTGTAGTTAACTCTTTGCAGTGACAGATATTAATTAGTTTTACTTCGACAGCAATTCTTCAGTAATAGCTGTTCAATGGCAATTTCTATTTGACTGATTTATAAGGGCTCTTTACCCTCTATTAAAAGACAAGTTAAACTCAAACTTAAATCTTATTACTCATAATTGGAGCTTGGAAAAAATAGTATAGACCTCAGACTTTTAAATTTTAATTATGAGTGCATTTAATAGTCATGAAAGTGAACAGCTAATTGCTCTGGTTTGAACTAGACACAATGCATGTTCTGTACAAGCTTCATCTTGTAGTTCAGCCACTGCACCTCAACCCTGAATCCTGTTAATCCAATCTTGAGGTTTTTTTGCAACAGGACAGCCAGTTTGTCAGTGTGTTTTATGAGTTACATTAAAAAAGAAACAGAGCTAGGATCACCAAATTCTTTCTTTATCCGAAAGCAGGCTTTGAGCTTACAGCTGCAGGAGGCAACTGCTCAGGTAATAGCCCATTGTTCAGCAGCCACCTTTTGGTTCTGCAGCTGAAACCTAACAGGGGTAAAATCAAGTGCTTATCCATAAAACTAGTGAATTTTATGTAATTTTTTTAAAGAAAAACTTTATTAATCCCAATAATATTTTAGTGTTGTATCCATTGTCAAAAACTTTATGTCTCTTTCTGGATCAATATTCTATGAACATATGTCCGTTCTTCATATTATTTATTTTTCCTTCTTTGGAGATTGGGTGCACTTGGATGTGATAATACATTCCAGCTTGCAGTACTCAAAATTAATGGCCAGAGTATCGAGAAGCTTGCCATAGATGTTAATAATCCTTTTGTGTGCTTTTTTGTTTTTGTTACTTCCATCTGTTACCACAGGAAGGATGACTTGATAATAAACCCTGTCTATACCTTCACCACAAAACGAGAGAGGAAATGAGATGTCAGCAAAAATACATAGTGTGACACAATCATGTTTAGCAGTACTCTTAGCAGTGACTTAAAGCCTCTTACAAATGTGTTGTTGTAAGTGCCTGTATCTCTGAAGAGTTTGGGACACTTGCAATAGGGTAAGTTCATCCAGGATGTTGCTCCTCAAGAGCCACGGTGTCCACCGAGACCCAAGTCATCTCTGGTGTGTTGATTTACATTCCAATCCAATTTGAACTTCACCTTCAGGCTGAGATAGTGGTGTGCAGGATTTTACAATACTGAGAAGCTATTGAGTGCTTTATTTTGAAAATTCTATCCAAATGGTGTATTTGTGATAACAAGATGTCCACATTTCCATCAGTCGATCCAAATTTCCAAGTCAGCCATCCTGGTGGCTCTGCTGGCACAAAATTGAGATCCTGTTCTCAGTCTGCATAGGTCTGGGCTTTATTCCAGCATCTAGCAAGAGGATCAATACACTTCATAACTGCCTTCTATATATTCAAACTCTGGGGATATCTGAGCCCCAGCAGACACCCTCACTCCCTTCTCTCTGTCTTACAAACTCAGCTGGATTGTTCTGAAACCACATGCAGGTGGCTCCTAATTTTAATATCCTCTACACAATGACTATCATGTTGTGTATGAGTGAGAAAATCCCACACCCCTCTGATTCAATGAGCTGGGGCTTCTGATGGGTTTCTGAGCAGCCATGAATGTGTGGTATTAGGAAGAAGCTGAGCAGCTGCAAGTCTTCAGGTGCTTTTGCAGGAAGGAATGAGAGTCTGAGAATGTGGGACATTTGGGGGAAATCTTACTTGTTCTATAGTGGGGTTATAGGCTTTTTTTCACCATGGTGTTAGCTAGGCAGACCCTGCCTTCAGGGCTAAAAGCTTCCACACTGGAGGCCTCTTCCAAAAGACTGTGGTAGTCTCAGACCCGGTGCAAAGTAGCTTGTGGAGAGTAAAGGACGCTTTTCACAGGTTATTGTTAGGAGTTTCAAGACCACACTCTCAGTGGTTTTTGTCATTCCTCTCAGGACTACGCAGATTCTGTACTTGCCCTTGCATCTTTTTTTCCTTCCAAGAAGGCACAGTGTGGAAAAAGTGAAGCTTCCATTTACTGGCCAACCTAGATGTGCCACCAGGGCCATGAAATCCTTTCTGCTAAACGTGGCCTCACAGTTGCTCAGGGTTCCTAAGAGTGAAGCTAGATCCATGGAAGTCTGACATTTCAGGGTACCTGAATATAAGACCTTTGGTTTATTAAGCAGAGCTGCATCTCTTTGCTGTGTCATCTGGATGTGCTGCAACATCTAAAAAGCCTTCAAATGTATTTTTGAAAACAGTGTGGAATGAAAAATAAAAAATCTTCCTGTGACATCTTCCAACAGCACTTAAAACTTCCATTAATATTATGAATGAATTCAGCACATAATCTGCTGCTGAATCAAAACTTACAGCACTGTATTCCAACTGCATTAAAAGTTGTATATCCATGAATGTGAAGAATGACTCCAGCATATAATATATTGCTGAATCAGAATTTATGCAACAGGTTGGTTAAGAGGCTACAGTCAACTCCTGTAACTCAAATATCTGAAGCCTGACCTAATGCTACCGCCACTGCAATTAAAAAGCCAGCAGTAGATATGAAAAGCACATCTATCTGTGGAGGAAAATCTATTTCTCTGAACAGTGATGTGGACAGGAAGTGAAGACTTTGGAAAAATGGGCTCTGAAAGTCAAATAGTCACTTCTTTGATAAAACAGGCTACTGTTGCAGCCTGTTTTCTTGGGAAGGTGGCAGAGCATGTAAAAAATTTAGTATTTCTATTTAAAATTTTATTACCATCTTATTTTGCTTCTTCAAGAAAACATACAAGAGAAAGTACAATAAAAGTTAGAAAAAATACAAGAAGTTGGAAAGATAATACAATAATGTGTTCAGATTTTTCAAAAATTGTCTTCAGAACCCTGTTCTCTGAATGTCTGTGTCCCTTTCTCTTACATTTTGTTATTTTGGGAACACCCTGAACTTGTGACATTCATTTCCTAATTTGTGAAGATGACTACTCTCTTCAGGCAAGGCATTCTTCATCTGATGGCAGGAGTAACAGGTACAGGAATCCACAGAGATCTCAGCAGCTCTCTCCCCATCCAAGAGACATAAGAACATTAGGAGGCAGCAGCTCCTTATGAGAGGCAGAGATCTGGTGTGGTTAAGAGGTTCCCTGGGAGAGGAGAGAGACCCTTTCAGGCTTACTGAAAGGACACTAGGGGTCCTGGCAGGCATTCTGCTTCCCTGAAAATGGGACCTACATCTGCAAATTCTCTCCCCATGCAACAGTGTCTTGGAGAGAAAGAGAAGGACCTTGGGTGTTTTGATTTAGACTCCTCTTTCCCCTCTCTTCCTCTCTCTCAGAGAAGTGCTGCCAGTGATGACACGTACCTGTCCTGTCCCTCCCATGAGATGGCAATATATAATTCTACCTAGACTTAAATGTTACAATTTCACTTCTGCTTTGATGAGGCTGAATTGTACTAACAGGTTTATTGCCAAGCTTGATATCTTGGGAATTAGCATTACTCCATCTCTGTCTTTATTATCAGCCCCATTATTTCAGGCCCCATCTATAACACCCCTTGCTATTAATTTCATCTTTTTGTTATCATTCTATACCATCATCTACATTTTTTGCATTTCCTTTCCTATTTTTACTAATGCAAAATTGCTTTATCGTTCCTTTAATATTAACAGTCTTCTTCCATCCAGAGCTTTAATTTCAGCTAGTCTTGGTCTTCTCAGAAGTGCTTAGACATTCTCATTCAAAGGCAGCTGAGGATGTGCAGTTCCTTGCAGGCTCAGACCCAGACATGAGAGGAACTTCTGTGCTCTCTAGGTGTATTAAACTAATTGCTTTGACTTCCATAGACTCATTGTGGGATCAAAGGGCAACAATCGGGCATCCTTTTTGAGAATTTCAAGGGAGATGGAGGAGCACAGGAGAGCCTGGGAGCAGGTTTCAATTATTTTATTAGACAAAGGGTTAAGAGTCATGCTTGGGGGGAGAGATGAGTGTTTCTTGACATGGGATTTGGAGTGTAGCAAGGAGGACTTGAGGGCTTTTTGATCTGGCATCTTTCTCAAGTATTATCTCACTTTTCTAAAAAAGAAAAATGAAAAAAGGGGAAAGGATGGAAACGTCTCCTAGGCAGGAGAACTTGTAATGAATTCTGACACCAAAAGGAGCTTAAGAAACACTTGTGTGGGTACAGCTAGCAAATCCTGGGGCAAGCAAAAATTCATGCTAAAATGATAAGGAGTTTTGCTCACTGGGAACATGTTCCCTGTCCTGATACTTCCAGCAATGAATTAGGAAACACGTTTCCATGTTTTGGACAGGCTTATGTATTAAGAGTTATTGCCTGGGAAGGCCATTAAGAAAATAACTGCAGTAAAACTGTGAATCAATTATGGAAGAATATCTGAAATACAATTTTAGTTTATAGATGCTCTCAAGCAATAAACCATGATGAGTTAATTCTCTTATGCCCATTTCTAGAGCTGCAAAGATGAGATTAGAACTTGCAGATTTCTGGCACCTTGTCTGTGTTGAGTCCACAGACAATTTAAATTCTACAATGTTTACTGTGTTAATGCCTGGAACATGGTAAGTGTTTTAATATTACTGTTCCAGACTTCTATTTCCCCACTTTACATATTTTAGTCTCCCATTATGACCCACAAATAACCACTGTAGAGGAAAAACTAACTGTAAAATAATAGAAAAAGCCTAACAAACAAAGAAACAAAACTCCTGTAATTTATGTAAATTGCAAAATATTGAGTGTAACTGGCTTTCTGTTCAGTGACATCCCATAGTGCGAGCCTGGGACAAAAGCCTTTTCTGTTTACATCTTTTTAGGCAGCTTGGGTTGTCGGTAGTCATTTGAACAAAGTTGTCTGCTTAACCTTAAAAACAGGGAGTGGAACTGTTTAATGTGAAACCTGGGACTGAACTGTAAAATGTGTGGAAAAATAGTACAGCAACTACTATAACTTCCAGGAGTTTTTATGCAAAGTTGCTTTCAGAACAAAGGCTACAAAAGAGTCATTTCAAGAAATACACCTCAATAGCGAAGAGGTACATGAAAAACCATAGAAGGATGAGCTAGATTCAAACACCAGTTTATTACTTGTAATGGAAAGTAAGTAGAATCCAGTGTATTCTCCAAACACTCACAATGTGAATCAGTACGTCCATGAGTAGGTGTAAGTAGAGTACGATAACGATTTAGCTCTGTTCCTACCGCCTACGCTACAGCAGTATTTGAATACTACAGAATTGTTAGTGGATTCTGTCTCTACAATGTTATTCCCCCTCCTCCTCATAAGGCAGGGAAATAACCCCTCTCACAGGTAAGCAGAAGTTAAGCCTGACAGAGAAAATGGGGTTCTTTGGTGGAATGGGCTATGTGTGTGCCTGGGTGCAACCACACTGGGGTGGTCTGCCCATCACTGCCAGTACCTACAGGCCTGATTACATGACCTGCATAAGGCCACACAAAAAGCTCATCCAGAAACTGAATTTCCTGAGCCAGTGCTGAAGTCCTCTTGCAGAACTGATTTTCCAAATAATTTAATTCTTTCTAACAGAACTAATTCCTTTGCCTAGTCCTATGAAGAGCAATTGTAGGGCCTGGTCTCCATGCAGTAGATATATGGTCCTGAAAGGGATTCCTTTATGGACATTAGGAAAATTAGAGCCTTGAAAAGTCCAGGAGAGTTTCTTTTGAGGCCTTCCCCTGGACAGACTTGTGTATACTGTCTCTGTATTCCTTACAGCATTAAACACGACACCTTCCTTTGTGAATTTTTGTAGTGAAATCTTCGTTTGATGAAAACACTGATGACATGATGCCTACTCCTATACCATAGAATATTAAACATTACCTTCTTTTTTTACTACTGCTATGCCTGTCAAAATTGGATGTATTAATTCCTTCACTGTGTAGTGAAATTTCATGTTCCATAAGTGTTAAAGTGATTCCAAATCCATGGGCCACTGCACATTAAAGTTTTACTTTCTTTCTTTTATTTTATATGCTGTACTTTAAAAAATAGTTCTTGAAGCTCAATTAAAACAAGGAAGATTAAAAGGCTTCATTCAAAAAACATTAGAATGGGATGTTTGGACAATACCAAGAGTACCTGCCCTTCTCCCTTTTGTTTGTTTAAGAAAATAAACTTAAGCCGAACTGATGCAGCTTCGTGAAGAGTATTTGGCTTGTGGTAGTTGCATCTTCTGACAGCAAATGGTTCCAACAGTAGTTCAGGCTGCATTTTCCAGCAGGTTTTCTGTGTGCAGAACCTCAGGACCCCTGCAAGGAGGTGGCTTTGAGAGACTTGTGGACACTCTCTAATCGTTTTTCAAATCAACTTTTCAAGGTGCCCCCTTTCTACTGAGCCTCTAGATAGTTGATGAGTGATCATAGCATTAAAAGTTGTGGTTGTTACAGCTCTGCTTAAATCAGAAGAGTGGAAAGGAGGAACATGGGGATATAGAATTACACTCCTGAGCCAGACCAGTGGTCTGTCATGCCGTGTTCTCTCTCCAGGAGTAACAGTAAAAGCAGTTGTTTAAGGAGACCTTGCAAGCTTGGCCATTGTCTGCAGTCCATACCCCTTGTATTCGCTGAGCATCAAAATCCTCCCGTGGTAGCAAATACCAGAAATCCTCTATGTGTTTTGCAAATAAGCAATTTATTTTATCTGTTTTAACACAATCTTATATTGGTTTCATCAAGCACCCCTGTTTCTCAAGTAACAGGAGTTGGTGAAAACTGTTCTGCTTTTACCTGAGAAAGTGCTCTGTGCAGCTGGTGGAGGTGGAGAGAGGAGGAAAGGGCATGACGGGTTTCTTATAATTCCCTGATCACGGAGTTGTATAAAAATATGTCTGTTAGTAGATTAAGTAAACTAAAGCTCTAACAGAAGCCAAGTAACACCATCTTGGTAGCTATGTCCTGTCCCTGAAGACTAGCCCTGCATTTATTAATTCCAGAATAAGGGAACCAAATTAGTGGCTCAAATGTGGTCATTCACTGCCTGCAGGAGAGCATGTGGGCTCTCTGCCACGTACAGAAAGCTTGTCTGGTACTTAGCCTAAATTTTCCTTTCTTTAGAATTATTTTTGTATTTGCAAGCATAAACCCATAGACCACACTAAGTAGGTAAGTGCTTTCCTTTCTTGATTTTCATTTTCTCTGTATATTTATCTTGTCTCATCCATAGCTGTCACTGTGTCAGGTTATGCAGTACAAGGGCTTTTTTTAGCTTGTTCTCTATTCACTACATTCTCCCCATCCTATGGCAATTTTAGTTGTGTTTTTACTTCACTCTGATTTCCCTGAATAGGATTTGTCTCTTGGCTGTCTCATATATGTTTTATTTCGAGAGACGTTTGGTGTCTGGTATTTCTCAGCTCTCCGACTGGTTTCTCTTAAGGTCCATGAAGGTTTCTAATTCCAGAGACGTCCTTATTTTTTTATAGTCTCACTGCTTGAAGCAGAGGCCAAGAGACAAAACAGAAATAAAATCAAATATATGCCTGTGAACTACCATCTCCTATTAGTGGCTTTATGCAACTGTCTTCTATTAGAGGCTTCATGCTGCTGTTACCAGAGATGTTTCTGAATCAAAACCTTGGAATTAAAACTGTGGAGGCCCGGGGGGAAGGGAGTTGCTCTAGATCTGAAATCTTATGCTGGGTCCCTCTGGCTTCTCTCCCCCGGTTTCCTTTGAGGCACGTTTCGTTGGGAAATAAAACTCCTCAAAGGATGCAGTGTTAGTGCCCTCTTGTGGGGGGAAAATGGAGACGAGGTGCGGAAAAACCTCTGAGATAGCAGTGGGACAACGTTAAAAGCAGATTAGAATAGATTATTTTGGCAAGAAGTGGAAATGGGGAGTTCGCTCGACTGTGCAAAAAGACTTGTTTCAAGGATTTATTGATGGGCACCAGAGGAGCGTTGGCCAAATGAGGTTTGAACAGATTGCCTGTGGCAGTCTGCCGGCCTCACAGCTGAGGTGGTGGCATGGCACAGTGGAGCACAGGCAAGGGATGCTGGCACCGGTGCCACCACAGGCAGCGTGTTGTCCCCTGCGGAGTGCCAGGCCCCACCACAGCGGGGACAGCTGCCTGAGCCAGGACTCACCTGGGTCCGTGGGCCTGGCCATTGGCGTGGCCAACTCAGCTCACATGTGGCTGCAGCTTTGCAAAGGATGTTCAGAGTCCTCTGGCACGAATTTCTTTGAATACCATTGTGTGGCACTGAGAGGCCTTGCATTTCATCGGCTCACATGGGTTGCTGCTGGAAGGGGACTGTATACCTCTTTGTTTTATCTATGTGTTCTGGCTTTTCAAGATCCCTTCGGATTATGAAGAACAGAGTCCCTAAAATGTAACAGAAAGCATGGTTCTCTCCACATTTCAGCTTGGTGTACTTCCCATTCTTTTTTCCTGCAGTGGATCATCTCCTAGCGAGTTATTTGAGATATCTTTGGTTTCTTTCTGCAGTTAATAGTTCTGGTTTTAGCTGTTTGAAGAAAATGCCCATGAATGGTGATCAATTCTTGATGCAAGAGATTGTCTGTGGTAATATGTGGAAAAGAAACAGTTGCATCTCTCTGAGGTAACAGGCTATTACATTCCACTTACTTTAAGCAGAGGAAAGAAGTCTGTGAGCCAGCAGAATCCAGCATTAAAAAACATTAATGGAATAGAGAGAAGCTTATTAAATCAACATTATGTAGCAAACAAGTCATAAGCTTACATCTAAAGCCTTCTCCCAGGCCTGATGATTATAAGATTTCGCTGGAAGCTTTCTTCTGGCTTTAAGGTTTCTTGAAGATTTCAAATCCCTGGCCTAGTTCATTTACAGGTGATAACTATACTTCTTAAGCAGGTCCCAGGCTCCCCATTTCAAGTTCAGTTAACTGAGTGGGTTGTATTTTCAAGCAGAGTCCTCAAACCTACTACAGGCTTGGCTAGATCTCAAGGTCACTTGTGATTATTCATAAGCAATAGCTGTACTGTATGACCAATCACCAGGGTAGTGGTAAGGAAATCAGCATTGTAGTTCTAAACCAGCTTTGAGTTATATCTGAAACTATTTAAAGTGGAAGCTAGGGGAAAGTAATGGCTGCCATTCAAGTAAATAGAGGATGCCATTTCTTGAACAGAAAGACAGAAAGAATTCTTCGTGCAGGTGGCATGGGAAATGATGTATGACATTTCAGTAACCACTTGCTACTTTTTTCTTAACCCTGCATTAAAGACATAGTGTGTTTAAGATGGGAACCTTCACCAGGCACTCAAAGACTGTGAAATGGAAGGAGATGAGAAGAAGGAAACAGGCAAACTATCGTGCTGCTGTCAAATCTTCCAACCCCATCTTCTGGTCTTGAAGGGGTTGTTTTCTCCCCAGTCCTTCTTTTTTACTTTCAGTAACACTTATTCTGCAGTAAGGATAGAGGAGCAAATCAGGCCTGCCCTTTCTATGTCTGCTCTTTTCTATGGGATGGGTTCTGCCACAAACTTTCTTCCAAGGCTGGTCACCTTTTAGCATTCGGTTTGTTCCAGCCATCTGCATCTCATTATCAATTATATGCAGTCCTTCCTCAAAGCATTTCACTACAAATGTCAATGTCTTGTAGCATCCTTATCTGCAGAATGATGTGTGTCAAATCTTCCTTATCACAATCTGCCACCAGGGTTTTTACATGCGTAACTTTCATTATAGTTGAGTGATATATGCAAATCTACCACATAGCAAGCAAAAAACCTGCCTGTTTAAAATAATGTGATTTGTGGAAATACCCTCTGTATACCACAGCAAAACTAACACAAGATTGAAACAACAATACCTATTAAAAGTCAAATATGCTATGCCTAAATGAAGACTATTAAGGCTGCTTTACAAACCAATACTTAGGTCTGTCTCTGGTCCATCTTGGGCCAAGTAAGAAAATATTCTTTAATTTCAGGGTTTCGATAATTAGATGGACAAGCCAAGAGCCATAGCAGACAGTAGCAGCTGTATTGTTTTACTTGAGATGTTACAGGACAAAACATGAAAAAGACAATCAAAGGATCTCAGGAAAGGACTTAGTGAAAACTTGAACCAAAAGGTAAAATTCTGTACAGGACCCCAGAGGAAGTGAGTTTGATTCAGCTTGTCACCAAACAATCACTCAGAATCAACATGCCACACAGCACTCTGGTCACAGAAATGCTTTTACTGGCAAAGAAAGAAAATGTATGTAACAAGGCACAACATATATTGTTCATATCCATTAAAGACAGTGAAACTATCACATTAGCTGCTGACTAAAAGCTTCCCAATTTGTAATTGGCTTAGACTGAAACGACACAAGTGGTGTCGGTCTGGTGCCATGTATGTGGGAGTGCATCAAGGCACAGACGGAGTTTACAGGATATGAGGCAGTAAGCAGTTGGGTATCAGAAAACAGAATTAGGACATGAGCTCTAATCTGTTATAAATATAAATTGTTTGGCTCTTTTCTGGGCTTTTTAGACATGAATTTGCTTTCTGGGTTCAGTTCCCACAAACTTCTTGTTCCTCTCAGGCAAGTTTCGGAGCCAAATTCTGATTTTCATTTATTCCTTCGTAAATTCCTATTTCTTCACCTGTAAAAAGAGGAAGGGCTTTTCTCACATCTTGCATTTTGCCTGTTCCTCGCAGAAACAGACACATACTCTGCACCTGTCAGTGAAATCTTAGCTGGTGTCTCTATTTGCTAATACGATACAAGCAATGGATCAGTACTCACAAAAGGTTTGAGCAAGTTCAAGGTGCAGCCCCAAATTCCAAACACTGTGACAGCAAGAGAGCCATGTAGCACCAGCACAGGTGCAGTAATTCAGAAATGAGACGACCAGAAGAATTTACCCACACAAATAAAGATTCAGGAGTTTAACTCCAAGAGTGATCAATCAGTAAAATAAACTTTCAAAAGAAATGGTAGGATTTTGCTGTTTCTTGATGTTTTGAAATCAGTCTGCAGTTATATTTCTGGATGTCATATGTTGACAACTTGTTGTCTCGGAAGACAACTTTTTGTCTTCCAAGCAGAGACAGGCTAGAGAAATTCTACATTCCATCCGTTTAAAGAAAACAAATTAATTCAGTTAATGTGGTAAACCTTTCAAGTCATTCAGGTCTACATGGGGGAGACAAAACATAATGGAGACTCAGAATGGAGAACGTACAAGGAACATTCATACGTGAACCTGCAAAAGACCAAGCAAAAATTTGCTTCAGACTAATAGCAGCTTAGTGTCTCTATTTCCAACAGAGACAATTTTAATAATAAAAGCAAAGAGAGACCAGATTTGCACAAAGTAATGCAATCTCCTTCTCAGTGTTTGTGCTCCTCACTCTCCTTAAATATGTAACAAAGTGCATTTGCAAAGACACCTTTCATTTAGAGTTAAGACTATAAAGAATTTAGAGGTTAAAATGTATGTTTTTCTGAAAGCAAGTAACCTGAATTCAACAACAAACCTGAGTAGATTACAGACCTATTCTCTTTTTTTTTTTAATGTTGAATCTTTCAAATTTCACTGAAGAAAATACCCTAGAAATACTATCTAAACGTCTTTACTGTTCAGCCATATTTATTAGGGGGGTGAACATACATGAGTAAATTTTGGAATCGTGTACCTGAAACAGATATTTTAATCTTGAAAGTCCTGTTACTGAGAGGAAAGGTGACTACATTTCAAGATCAAAACTGGGACACTTTTGCATTGACGTGTTTTAGGATAATGAAATGCTTCTGTGAAAGAGGTTCTTTTTGTAAAAAATTAGTATATTGTTACGCACTGGAAAACCTTAGATGTGGCAGCGATGTACACCTCTTTTTCTAAATAAGTATTTCCAATAGTTTAATGTCTGGCAATTTTCTCTCAGCATTGAAAATCCCTATTAACATTTACTCTCTGAAAAGGAACAATTTAATGAGGACTAGGCATATCTGCTTTTTCTCTTGCTTCCAAATACTAATCATCTCACCAGAAACCCAGTCCACATGTTGGTTTCGTTTGTGATAAAGACAGAACATTACGTCTTGGGGAAACATAATGTAGCCATCTATTTTGAAAAACTTGATGTGAGAAGATGAGGTGTAAAAGATTTTCCTGCACAGCGAGAGAACATCATACAGAATCTGGGCTTGCACCAACATAAAAATGCAGAGCATATGGGTGTTTTACTAGAGAACTCACATACGCTGAATTGCACCATAGGTGGTACAAGTAAGAATGGTACTATTAATTTGGCCAGCATGATCTCAGTTTGAAGGCTAGCAGAATCTGGTATGGAAAGTAGCTTTTCTTTCTGAGAAAGTCAGAAAGAAAGATACAGAGAGAAATGGGTTATTATGTATTAGTGCATTCCGGAGTTCTTTGTTTAAAGTAATTTTCCCTGTGTTGTTTCTGTGAAACACTATAATCAGCTGGCTGGTTGTGTCAAGATCTTTACTTGTGAACAGAAAATTATAAAATGTTCTCTTTTGAAATAATTCAAGTTAGAAACATTCAGGTTGAATAATTTATAATTTATTCTCAAACAGTAATGCCTGTGCTCTGTTCATGGATGGCTCTGTGCCCAGATGATTGTGCTCATTTATGGCATTTCTTATTGGTGTTAGCCAGGCAAAGATTCTTCATGCAAGGACCTCACAAGTAGCAGAAAATGATAAAGCTTTGTGGAAAGCATCTTTGTTTCAGTACTTTCCAGAAGGTGCTTGAGAGAAGCTGAAATGGAAAGTTAGAAAATAGTAGGAGGTTTCTCTCTTTCTGGAGTGAGACTTGAAGGATTGCTGAGAGCTGTTGGGATGAAAGTGGGTTCTGCGTAGCTGGAATTAGAGACTGAGATACACAGCTAGTGGGCAAGTGCTAGGACAAGAGCTTGATTTCCCTTCTTTTCCATAGCACTTACTTTTAGGGAACAGGCTCTTCATGGACCAACTGCTCTGTCTCACAGTCTCCTTGGAGGCGAATGGTTTTCAGGAATGGGCATTACTTTGTAGATTTTGGTTGGAAGCAATAGAATGAGGAAGGTCTGCTCCATGAGCCTGGCTTCAATCTATGGGGCTGGGCACAGAGCTGAACATGAAATAGTTAACAAGTAGTTCATGAAGGAGTCATCAGCTACATCAGGTCGAGAGAAGTTGGGTTGTGCATGTTCTAAGTTATGTATCAAGTCTTGTTCTGGATGCTTTGATAGTGATATTTAAGAAGCTACATCTGCAGTTTCTAAATTGTGATGAGTGTTAAATTGGTAAGTTGACAAAAAACTGAAGGATAATGCTTTCTGAGGGAGAGACAATATTACCTCCTCACTAAAACCAGCTCTACAGAATAAATTATTTCTACTGGGTTGTCCTACAGGCCATTGAATTTCAGCACAAAATTCTTTGGAGCTCAGTTATACAGATCTGAATTCTGGAATAGTGAAAAATATACAGAAAAAAACCCATGGTAAAATATATTTTGTGAGTTGTCACCGTACTTCATGGCCATGTATTTTAGTTCTTGCAGACTGCTGTTACATAGGAGCATTTCAGGTTGCTGCAAAGTACCATTCTGCCGTGAGGTCACGGCAACCAAAATTGCCTATTTCTGCAGTGTTTCAGGTGTGTTTGTCAAGTCATTATTTCCTACCTGCAAGTAGAGGAAGATGTTGTAAGAAAACAGGAATCAAAAGAACAGTTGATACTGACAGGCTGAGAAAGTTGGGGCTGTTCAGCTTGGAGAAGAGAAGGTTGTGTGGAGACCTCATAGGAGCCTTCCAATATCTGAAGGGGGCCTGCAAGGAAGCCAGAGAGGGACCCTTCGTCAGGAGCTGTAGTGACAGGGCAAGGAACAATGGGTGCAGACTGAATGAGAGGAAATTTAGGTTAGATATGCTGAAGAAATTCTTTATTGTGGGGGCAGTGAGACACTGGAACAGGTTGCCCAGAGAAGCTGTGGATGCCCATCCCTGGGTGTATTCAAGGCCAAATTGGATGGGGCTCTGAGCATCCTGGTCTAGTGGGAGGTGTCCCTGCCCATGGCAGTGGTGTTGGAACTAAATGATCTACAAGGTCCCTTCCAACACGAACCATTCTTTCATTCTATGACCCAAGAGAAATAGAAGGAAGCAAAATGCAGCAGCAGAGTGAAAGGGTGCGTGGGGGTCATGGCATGGATGTTAGTGTAGGCAGTGTGTTACAAAATGTGGGTATTGTGTTGTGCAAATAGGTCTGTCAGGGAAGTACCTTTGTTCCAAATTAACATGGCAAGGAAGTGATGAGAAAAAGCTCCCCAGACAGTCCTGCTAATAAGTCTCATCTTTGATCTTAAAGAGCTTTAAGCAGTTTACTTTCCATGCCTGTGTAAGCCATTTATACTAGTAAATCAGAAGTGCATGCTCCACATCCTGTTAACTTCAGATCTGCCTCAATAGCCACAAGCTGTGTAATGCCAAAAGACATGCTTCTACCTTAAAGAAGAAAAAAAGCCCTGAAAGTTCTTTTGATCTAAATTGAATCTCATTCAAATCTATACAAACCTTTATGTCTGTGGCACATAACACATGCCTCGTGGCCTTGTTCCATTGCCTTCACACCGATGTCCTGTGGTTTCCTTGTCATTTTTTGCAGTCAAGTCGAGAAATATATTGCTGCCTACCTTGTTCTGATAATCTCAATACCACATTTTCCTGTTGCACAAACATCTTTTTCAGGGTAATTTCGTCTAAAAGTCTGAACCCAGCAGAAAGGAAATAGAATGTGAGGGTTTTTTAAACATCCTACTACACCACACTGAGAGTTTGTTCTAAGTGCTGCATCCTAAACTTAAGTGTTGTGATCAAAGTAAAGGACTGACAGAAGGAACTGGACCATGTCTTCTTACAGATCTGACATGATCAGTATCCTCCCAAAGATGTGGGTTACTTTGGTTTTAATTAGAGTAGTAAATTTATACCTGTTGTGCTTCCACTTGAGAAAATTTCTAGTAATTCCACGATGGGTGGCTTGGACCCAGACTCCCAACCTCCTTGTTAGTTTTCACTCTGTTCTTCTCCTCTCATGGGAAGAGGGCTGGAGGCTGGCACACTTGTGCTTTATGGCTGAGAGCAACACAAAAGTGACTGGCTCAAACCCTTTGGTTCAAGAACTGGAGGCCATTGTGGGACACAGCTGGCAGAGGCAGCAAAGCCACAGTCAGAGGCACTTGCCAGCTGTCAATTTGGCTGTTCCCAGTATAGAAAGGTCACCTGGCCCCTGGCGATGGTCACTGTTCCATTTTTCACTTCTCCCAGTCAGAAAATGTGACTGTTGGCTGCAGCTAAAAGCCAGCATCCATTAGCTGTCCACGATAGGGACAGGATGAATTAAAACAGAAGCATCTTTGTCATACAACTATTTTGATAAGTTTCAGCAATTTACTACTGCAGGTAACATTGATGTCACTGAAACAGTGACTTAGTTTGTGTGATTCTTGAGTCACCTGAGCTGAAACTGGCAATGTGTGTGCTGGTAAAGCCTGTTTCAAATTTGGTTTGCAGTGATCTGAGCACATTCCCCCTCCCCCACTCTAAAACTAGATAGAAACAGTCTGCTGATAAAATCAAATTATGAGCCTTCTTCAGAAAAGAGCTTAGACCAAAACTTCCCCAGGTCTCACTTCATAGAAAGACTTAAATAAATAAATAAATAAATAAATCCACATAAATCCAAGGCAGCACACCTACTACAGCAGCTTTTCCCCTGTTTCAGCTTTCTGGGTTGAAAGCAAGATCCAGATTCTGCCCCTAAACCTCCCACTCATTTTAAGGCAGAAGCTGTCTGCTGTCAATAAGCAAAACAGCTTTCTAGAACCCAGGGGAATGGGTCCTCCCTGGTGTGTCATATTGAGTCAAGGCACAATCCTGCTCCATAGGCAAGCGCACACCTGCAGCTGTGTGTGGTTTGCTGTGGGCCAGATTCCAGTGAGGTCAAGCTGTGGTGCTGCTGAGAGCCGGGTGCTGGGTGGTGTGGGAGCCTGGCCACCAACTTGCCTCACTCTTCCTTTGCTCATGTTGGAGCTGAGGTTTATGTGTCCTAAACAGCATAGATTTCCCTCAGTGGCCTGAACGCCAAGTGCACATGTGGGAGCAGAAACTAATTGCCATTGAAAACAGCAGTGGGGAGACACAGGTAGAGCTGAACTAAATCTCTGAGAGCTGTGAGTAGGAGCACATTCTGGATCCAGACTGCTCTTAAGCACCCAGGTGAAGTCCTTCAGATAGGAGCCCTGAAACCAGCCTGTAATCGTTGCCAGTAACACTCATCAGCAGGAGTAGACATCCTTTGCCACTGTTGTGGGCCCAGCTTTCTGCCTTAGAGCTACCAGGTCTTAAACTTCCTTTTAAAAGTCCTTCCCTAAGGAAATGAAAAGAAAAGGAAGGGGAAAAGGGAAAGAAAATAAGAAGTGAAGGATCTTCCTTTCCTAAAGGAGTGAATGAATGTGCTGGAAATCAAAAGAACCTTGAAAAAGGTTATTAACAGATGTAGGCCGGGGACATTTTCAAAGCAGATGGAGTTATTAGAGTGCTTGAGAACAAGGTGCCAAGTAAAAGATTACCAGGGGAGCCTGTTGGCTGTTTTTACTTTCAAGAATTAAAAAAGCCAACTACCTACATGGACAGGGTTTACATAGTTGAAACTCCTAGAGCTGTAAAAGGAGTAAAGTAAATAGAGAAGAGGGAATCTGAGCTGGGTTAGACCATTGTGAGACAGGTTAATTTTGCCTTACTGATGATGTGTTGTTGCAACAGTAGATAGGGAGTGAAGCTTGCAAGCAAGTCATTAGCAAGAGAAGTAACTGAGGTGACATGCTAACTTCAGCAGCTGGAGGGAAGTCTCAGAAGTGTGTGATGTTTGGACAGAGATGCTTTCAGAAGACAATATAAGCAATGTGAGCTTTTACTCTACTCTATGCAGCAAAGCCTGTGCTGGAGTTTGCCCATAAATTGTGAGCTCAGGTTTTACAGTCCCATCAGTTAAATACTTGAAATTTTCACATTCTTGGGAGGAGGATTTAGTGGAAAGAAACTATCCCTACAGCTGGAACAACATCTCTGAAGAAACTGCTTTTTATCTCCTGAGGGAGGTAAAAAATGGGCATAATTTATGCTGCTCTGCTATTATTCATCCCTTCAGGAATTTTTGTTCCACATGAGCAAAGGTAGGACAAGTAGGCTAAGTTGCCCGAGGTACTGCTGAGCAGTGGACAGAAGGTTGGAAAAAAAATCTATAACAGTGCTTAAATTTTTTTCAGGGACGGTAATCTAGCCCTTATTTAAAGTAATTCTGCTCAGGGGCTGCTCGTGAATTCCTCTTCACCACAGAGATTCACAAAACATCCCTCTGGTGCATTTACATGGCCATTGTACTGCATGGAGCATGTGGGAGACTTTATACCTGGGCTCTGCTGCTTACCCCTTCAAGGAAAGAACAAGCACTGTTTATTTTTTATGTAGGACAATTTGCAATAAGTTCCTGTGAGTTATGCTGACACCAATAAGGGCAAATAAGGTCATCATAACATTCCTTCTTGGTAAAGTAATGGTCAAGCTAAACATTAGGTTATCAGAAGGCCTTTGGATTTTGAATAAGAATAGTTATTAATGTGGTAAAAGCTGTGAAAACCCTTCCGTATGCCACAATTATTGCACAATATGTCCTTCAGTGGGTTCTCAACTCACTGTGATGAGGGTGATACGTGTAGCACACGTATCTGACATCCTGTCTCACAGTCTCGTACCCTTTCTGAGAAAGAGCCTAGAGATTGCTAAGCCTTGTGTAATGGTATGACACTTTGAATAAGATGGATTCCGTCCTCTCAGGGAAGTGTTTGTGTCTGATATGTTGCAAAAAAAGAAAAAAGAAAAAAGAAAGAAGAAATGCTAAAAGAAAAAGAAGAATTTAGTTCCCATTATACACACATGTCCTCCTAAGCCCTTTAGAAGCGAGGTCAGGACCTGGAACCCACCATTTGTGAGGAAGAAGTAGCTGAGAAAAAAGATGAGAAACTTCCCATTGGCAGTAGAGACTTATGTTAAATATGGCTCTCATTCCCTGTGGTTTTGAGGTATGTGTCAAAGCCTGAGCCAGAATTGTGTAAAAGCACATGCACTGATTCTTTCCCCAAAAAAGAATATCCCTAGAGGCCAGAGGCCACAGTAGTTGAGCTTTCTTTAAACAAGCCACAGGCTACCTGTCAATTTCTAGCATTCAGAAATGGTCCAGGCAGTGTGCTTTAGACATTCAGAGAAACACAGAAATCACAGAATCACAGAATAAATTAGGTTGGAAAAGACCTTTGAGATTGAGTCCAGACTGTGACCTATCATTACCTTATCAGCTAAACCATGGCACTGAGGACCTCATCAAGTCTTTTTTTAAGTACCTTCAGGGATGGTGACTCAACCACCTCCCTGGGCAGCCCATTCCAATGCTGAACCACTCTTTCTGTGGAGAATTTTTTTCTAATATCTAGCCTAAACTTCCCCTGACAGTTTGAGGCTGTGTCTCCCTTATCCTGTCACTGGTTGTCTGGGAGAAGAGGCTGACCCCCACCTGGCTACAACCTCAGAAAGTGAGAAGGTCCCCCCTGAGCCTCCTTTTCTCCTGGCTAAACAACCCCAGGTCCCCCAGCAGCTCTTCATAGGGCTTGTGTTCCAGACCCTTCACTGGCCTTGTTGCCCTTCTCTGCATGCATTCAAACACCTCAACATCCTTCCTAAACTGAAGGGCCCAGAACTGGGCACAGTACTGAAATAATATGTGCCTTGTTCTTGTAGGAAGAAAATCCCTTGTTGGTCTCATTAGGAACTGTCACTCTGTTTTGCAGGAGCAGGTGACAACATGTGGGAGGGAAAATCTGTTAAATTCAAAGGTCACAAGTTTCCCGATAGCAACTGCATCACCTTCCTAAATCAGAGGTCCCTCTTTAACTCTGTCCTTCAGTGCATGAGAATTCTCAGTGTTCTCTTTGAGATATACAACAGCCAGTGTATTGATGGGGTTGAATATGTTTGTCCATCTGTGATAGCTGCCTCGGGGAAGCGGTAGTGCCACGTTTCAGGTCTTTCAAAATACAAATCTATAGCTAGCCATGCAAGGACATGCCAAGACTGTGTACTGGTAAGGCTCTGAATACTGTTTCCTTATCCTGAAATCTTTCTTCTCCTTTGTAAGGTTTCCTTTGTCACTGATGTGACCTCTTCCTGTTGAGGAATCAGGGTCTCCTCAAAATACAAACATCCTCCTAGGCAGCAATTAAGAACCCTGTTCTGCAGATCAGAAGTTTTAACCCTGTTGTTCTGATGCCATTCTAGAAACTCTGCTTTTTCCCAAGTATCATGCTGGCAATGCCATACTATTCCTCCCTCTGTAAAGGACCAAGGCAATGAAGTTTTTTCACAATGGCAAAACCCCCTGTGGCAATAGGCTTTAGAGCCTTCAAATTCCACATCCCGTGGAGGGGGAGGGAGGGGGTTGCCTTTTTTCCAAGTGAAGAATTTGATCGATGAACCAAAGGCCCAGAGGATTTGTGCACACCAGATCAACCACCCCAGTATAGACTGCTCAAGTTTACATTGTATTTCCCTTCATGAAACTGAAATAACCCCAGGAACTGCTAAAATGGGGCACTGTGAGAATATAGCTCACCAACTTTGTTCCTGTAAATCTTTTACCAAAAGCTGGCAGACATCAATCATTTTCAAATTTGCAATGTTCTTCCCATTCTGGAGTTACTGCAAAAAAAAACAAAAAAAAAGGTAAGTATCTCCCTGTCTTCTCACAGACCCAGGATTTTAAATAATTAATTTTTCTGACTTTTTTGGGCCTTTTACTTGAAGCATAAACCAGAAATAATCATTTATATGTAATTCAGAAGAACAGACTGATGATAATAAGATATGTATGCATATGTATGTGTATGTATATGCAAAATATTATATAATAGAGAGTATTTTTTAATATAAAATATAAAATAATGATAATAATTTTTTCTTTATCATCTGTAACTCTAGTACACAAGTGGCATTTCTACTGAAGTTTTCAGCCATCATCCAACCCAATTCTCAGAAGCCAAAACCACATATGTGTCTAAACAGTTTTTAGAACACCAATACTGTCTGCACCTAGGACATCTCAAAGGCCACTCTGGACTGGCTGCATCCTTCTCACTCAGGCAAAGACAAGGGCATAGCAGCACTCATGGCTGGGGCTGCATATCTGGTGTTATCCTCTAGCTTTTCTCACTGAGGAAATCTTTCACATCTGAGTAACATACTAAAAATCCACTGATGAAAACACTCTGCGATCACAGGAGAGTGCCACACATTAAAAAACAAACAAATGAGATCTTTATTTCACTGGGAGAAAAACATCTCAATATTGATCTACCTGGGGTTTTGAAAATGCATGATTTTACTGTGCATGGACTTTTTAACAAATTACCCCAATTCCTCATTTTTATAGTTGTGCATGATCACATCTCCAGTTGACATAAGAGACACAGACATGGTTCCAAAACATAGATTAATGACTGTGTTATCCTAAGTTCACTAGGCACATTCTCTTTTTATGTGTGAGAATATTACATGGCATAGAGTCCGTAATGCCTTGCCCCCACTTTGCACTGCTCAGGTTGTTTCCACAAGGATACTTGGTCCTGAATGGGGGCATCTGCCCTGTCCCTCTTCCAGGAAGGCACCTCTGCCCTGACAGACTCCTTGCTTTTGTTGTCTACAGCCGAGGAGGGAACCCACAGGTGAAAAACCCGTGCTACAGGATGCAGGGAAATAGCCAGAATAGGAAACCCCATCACATACAAGCCTGAATATAATTATGGGAGACCCAAATATATCTTGGGCCCCAGAATATATTAGGGTGCTCTGAACCCACCTGTCATTGCAGGGGGGAGGGTCTCTCATAATTTCTTATGATGGGGGCATTGCCATGACAGCTGTGCTTCCACTGCTACAATGATCAGTCATATCTCAGGAGTCAGGTAACAAAGTTATCTTGTTCAGCTTTCAGCTCAGTTTGGAACTGGTGTCCATGAGTTGGAAGAGGAAAGGAGTGTCAAGCCCATGGAGCACAGCATTTCTAGGCAGACCTTGTTCCCCTGCTAGCTGTGCTGCATTCGCCAGATTCAGAGCTTGATTCCTGCTTTGCCTTCTGTTGGCTCCAGTTTCAGACATCTCTATAGGAGTCACTGAAGTTTGTAATCATGCAGCCTGAATTCTTCCTAAGGAATTCCTTCCCAGCAGCAGCCGTACTCGGAGTTGCCAGTATCTGAGGGGGAAGTACGGAGCTGTGAAACTGGAAAGACAATTTGCTGTGCCTTATTTGGGATCTTTTGAGTTCCCAAGGGAAGCTCACAGACTCCTTGTTGGTGCGATACGGAAGTGAGGTTTTAGTTCTGCACAGTACCCACACTGTCTGCACCTGAAGTAAGTGGACTCCAGTTGCCCAGATACAGTCTGTGCTTTGTGGTAAACAGGTTTTGACACACAGTTGTTTGTAGTGAAAAGGCAAAGGTCAAGATCAAAGGTGGATGTTGGTGCCCTATCAGCTCACACCCGCTGCGGCTCCACAGAACACACAGAGGCAGCGGCTGAGGTGACACTTCCGTGGCTGTTGCCTCCCATCCAAGTGAGCATTGCCCATTTATAGCTGGACTAGGTCGGAGCAGGTGGAGTTCAGAAGATGTGTATAGATGGGGAAGACTTTTGTGATTTTATTCTATTTGCATTATGTGTACTGGAAGGCCTGAAAGGAGGGGTCAGGGCCTTGCTATACTTGCACAACATAGCACTTACTCAGCTGAGGAACCTCCAAATTAAAGGCAGGAGACAAATCTGAAGGAATAGGAGGGGAAGAATGAAACAACAGTAGAGAGATCAAAATTATTTGTGAGAAGTATCATTTAATTCCTTCGATTTTTCTTTAGAAAAAAAAGAGAATATATATTTGTTTGGAAATGTGACAGGCTTATAAGGAAGTGCGCATCAGTTCTATGCTCCTCAGAAACACTTCTGCATATCTGATAGATTGAATTATTTAATCATCAGCATCTCGATGTGCTTAGATAACATACAACTTTCAAAAAGAGATTTAGTTTGTAGGGGTTTTGGTTCCTGGAAGCTGTGTGGTTAATCATTCACTTAAATACTGCTATTTTTATCTTGGTAATATTGAAGTTGATATTCTCAAAATACACCCAATCTTGATAAAAGATTCTAACTGTTGCTTTACCGAAGAGAAGTCTTGCTGAAGTTGCTGATTTTGGTCCCAGGCCATCACGAGAAGCTGTTCGGGTTTGTTGAGAAGGCAGAGTGCTGGTAGCAGCATATGCTTGCTTTGAGTACAATCAGGGAGAGAGTACCATCTCCCAACAGATCTGCTTACTCTGTGCCTTTAGGGTTGTACATGTGTAGTTTCATTATGAAAATATTTCACTTATTTCGTGTTGCTGGTAGCCCCACAGAGCAACAGCACACTGAGAAATGCTTTTTTGGCTGGCCTCACCAGCTGAACTTCCAAACAAGGGCTTGATTGTCCACATGTGAACTTACACTGCTGTTATTTTCTTCTACGGTTATTTGCAAACATCATTATCTGTGATATTTTGCAGTGCTATGTGAACACCCTAAGCACTGCCCTGTATAAGTTCAGATGACTCTCCTAGAATTACCAACAGGTGCAGGTGTCAGTAGAATTGTGCTGTAAGCCCAGATCCACACATGTAAAATCACAGACCAACTGCTTTTCATGTTCTTTGCATTGGTTCTCAATCCTTTTCGATGTAAAAGAGGAGACTATATAAGTCTGTGTTGAGAAAGGGGCTGGCATCAAGGGACTGTTTTCTTCCATTTTCAACTCTATGGGATTTCTTCAAAGTTCGCAACAGTCAGTTTAGTCTCAGCACATTTACTGTGCTGAAGTCTCTTGCTGGTAGTCTGAGAAATCTGTGGAAATCTGTGGTCCTGACAAAACTTGGAGAGTCAGAAAAAATTTGAAGAAAGCTAGTCCTGATTGTCCAGCCCTTACACAGGACCCCAGAGAGCTACCTGGAAGGGAAATTCCCAGGGACTTCTAACGACAGTAGGAGAGAGACTTCAGTGGGAGCTTTACTGAAGCAGTGCTGGAACTGGCCTGAAGAGTTGTTAGCAGTTACCACCCAGAAACCGGAGAAAACCAGTTTGACTCTTCATTTTGTTTGAGTTCATCTTACTTAAGTTACCTCTGCAAATAAAGGGATTGAATTTGGCTTAAATCTTTAAGCAAACCTAATGAAAACCACAGAGCTTCATCAACTTTTTACTACAATGCAAGCACATCCTGAAAGTAAGGTGAAATTTGCATTATTTTGATGTCAAATCAAAAGTAGCCAGATGTGGCAAAAGTATTCAGTTTAATTGTATTTTGAGAAAATTTGACCTTGGTTAAGAAGTCCAGATCATTTAACTTTTGCATAGTTTGGAATTTTATTAAAGTTCGTCTGTACAGTTTACACTGAAATAAAGTGGCTTTGCAATGCATTACTTGAATACAAGTTATCCACAAGAACAAGTTTGACCCCTCTTCATCTGTTTAGCCTCTTAGAATTTTCCCTTCCTCACTCCAAGATACCCAGTTCAGTTGACAGGCATTGAGCAAATCTTTCCTGAAGTTCAGGCGAAGGATAGTCCTCATCCAGCTTGTAGAGCAGGGCTCATCTCTTCCACCCTGCTTCCTGTATGAGCAGAGTTACGAACAAAGCTCTTTCTTGTCTTCCTTCTCTTCAGAACTGCAGAACCATGAGCAGAGGCGCCTGCAGGGGAGAAAATTAAGCATCAGTATCACAAAGTCCCAGCTGGGAATTCAGTAACGCAAAGGAGTGAGGTAGCAGAAGGGAGAGAAGGAGAAGAGGAAGAGAATAAGACCCCCCTTCTTCCTCCTACGCATGCCTTTTACAGCTCTTTCTGCTAGCCATACCTCGCTAATTCCAGGGTCTCTTTCCTGCTTGCCTCACTCACTAGAGCCTTTCTGGCAACCTGAATTTTGCCTGTATGAGGGGCAGTAACTGGGGTAGCTCTAAACGTGCTTGGTAGTTTCCTTACAGCAGTATTAGTCTGTGACACAGGCGACACAGGAAACACTGGTGATGTGTAAGATACCAGACAATGATGTATAAAATGGTTGCATAAAACCCTCCTAAAGTTCTAAACTTTCATAGGTGTTCCTTTGCCCTTGGCAGATATGGGCCACCATCTCTCTGCAGGCACAGAGTGTAGCCAGCATCCAGCTGCAAAATGCCTAATTAGGTGATTTATAATTGTGTCAGTAGCATGTGGCTTACCCAATGAGGAGTATTTTACTGAGCATACGCCTGATTATCAAATAACCCCTCCCATGAGGGGTGATTTAAACGACCTTAAACAGGCTGAAGGTTCGGTGGGGTGAGGGAGAGTATGGGAGAGAGAAACCTCTGTAGTCCACTAGTCACTGGCAGTCACCTGAGAAAGGCAAAGCTATAGCTCTGATTAAAAATCTGGTTTTGGTATTTTAACCCTGAATTCTTCACACCAAGTTCATTAGCAGTCCTTGGCATGGTACTGTGAGGGTGCAACCATTAGGCTGCAGAACATGCTCCATCACTTCTCCAAGTCTGTGACCCACTGCAGTGGAGTCACCGGTGAAGTGCTGTCCCAGGCACATGGGATAAGACACCGCAGTACTTCAGGCAGCTCTGGCATTCTCTGCCCAAGCCAAGTGGCTGTATATCAGGTTGGAGAAGCCCAAGTGCTTCAGATTACACAGGACACCAATATCTTACTGGAGAATGAGCCATGTTCTAGGTACATGTCCTAACCAGTTTTAAAAAATCTCTTTCTGACATTAAAGCCATTTATCCTGTGACAACACTTGTGAACTGAGCTGCTGGAGTATGGCTTCAGGGACCTACCATACATGGGCAAAGGAATAGCACTTTTCTGCTACTGGGTTCTTAGGACAAGATCTCTGAACAACTCGAGGTGCCACAGACCCAAGCAGGCCCTTTGTGAGTTGCTCAGTTGCACTTAAATGCCTGAAAATTACCCTTATTTCTCTTGCTCTAGACTCAGATTCTTTATCTGCATTTGCCAGCACCACAGAAAGCAGAGAAAGTGTACCTTAAAAATGAGTAAGAAAGGATTCCATGGCCGTAGTGGGATGGCCACCATTTCATGGTGAGATGCTCTGATGAGTCATCAAAGTGATCTGATTGAATGTCTGCATTTAAAAAATCCCCTGCATAGGTTTTATTCTGCTACCTTAACTGTAGCAATGTTTCTCTGCTTGTTTTTCTTCACAGCTCTTGTTTTTATTGGTGTCTGCTAATGGAACACTTTTTGTCACGGAAAGGGAAATGGGTCACCATTACCAGAACACAGTTCAAGTCTCTGCAAGATGCTTTGGCTAGCTCTAATTAAAGAAGGAGAGCTGGGATCTGTGTGCTGAAGGCATTTGGGTCACTTGGAGACTTTTGTTTAATAATTGTGCCTAGTGGCCAGATTTTTCTTAAAACATACAGAGGCCTCTTTTCTCACCAAGTAAAATATGTTTTCATCATCTTGACTGAAAAGGATATTTCTCTTACTCAAATTTTCAGTGGAAATTATGACTCATGAGCCACTATTCAACATGGGTGGCTGTTTTCTTTAGTATGTCTATATCTTCCAGTAAACAGCATACTTTTTTTCTTTAATCTTGAAACAGAGAGGTTACCAACCCAGTTAGCAGGAAGAAAAGACAGGGCCTGATTCATCTGCGCTGGATTCCTGATGCAGATGAAGCTTCCTTTAGCTTTTGAAGCTGGTGATGGTGCAGTAGGAAATGCTTCATACCACTTTGCCTTGACAGTGTGAAAAGGAGCAAGGAAATGCAGAAAAAGTGCTCAGCAGCAGCTCTTGCTCTGCCTTGATGTGGCCCCTTGGCCAGGCCAGACTGCTGTGGACCACTGAGGGTGCCTGTCTGGCTGACAGCACAGCCCTGTCAGGGGCTAAGCAGCTCCTTCACAGATGAAAAACTGTGGGAACAGTGTTTGGGAGGACAGTGTCTCTATCAGACCCCCATATAGGGATGAAGCCCCTAGGCCAGGGACTATTTTGTTAAATAAATATGTTGTGCTTGAAAGAGATCCTTATTCACTGGCTGCATGTTTTAATCAAAAAACCACAGCTTTTTGATTAAAAAACTTTTTTTTTTTGCTTTTTTTGGAAGCAAAGGTACTTTTTGCTCTGGAAGTATGCCTTAAAAATTGCTTATTGTAGGCTGCAGAAGGTCTGTAGTCCATAGAAGTTACTGTCTGGCTAAGGTTTTGTCAGTCAACGGGGTGGATGTCAGGTATTTTTCTGGAAGCTACCCACAGGCAATGTCTGCCAACTTCTATTGCAAATGGGGACTGTGTCATGGTTGTGAGATACTGCAGCTCCCCAAATACTAAATCCTTTAATGTAGTTTATCTTCCCTACACTGCTGGAACCCACACATCCCTCTAACACAGCCTCTGACACAATGTCTTTAATTTCTCTTTTGTGACCCCTGTATAACCAAGCAAGAGCTTCTACCAGGCCCTTCCCTGAGTTTCCCCTTTCTGCACAAGTGAGCCACGGTAAAGTCCTGCTGCTGTCAGCCAATGTCCTGGAGCACTACCCTGCTGCAGGAGGGGAAATTCTGGTTGAGCTTGTGAAGCACAGGCATTAAGAAGAGCCAGGACATGGAATGAGGTAGACTTCCATGGAGCTGTGGTTGTGACTGAACGGCAGAGACACAGCCATGAGAAGGGACAGATAGGCAAGCGTTGGTCTGGCTTTCAAGGATGTAGGTAGCAAGAGCTACTGAGGTATAGCTCAGTTTCATGAGAGCAGCAGCACTAAGCTCTTGATTCCATTGAGAGATTCTGTTGTCACTTTGTCTCAAGGTCCTGGTCCTGCCCAGCTGTGTGGTAGCCCCGTAGACAGGAGCATCAACACAGGCAGTTCTGCTGGCACTCAGCCCAGTGCTTAATACAACATCCATTGTTTCACTCGGGCCCAGAAGAGTCTTAATGAACAAATCCTTTTTTTTTTTTTTTTTTTGGGGGGGGGGGGGGGATTTTTGGT